>VIEB01000735.1:99616-111850 GCA_006547085.1 Malus baccata | reverse complement strand
TTGTGGGTGAAGCTTTTGTTGGTGCTTTTGTGGTGGGTGAAGCTTTTGTGGGTGAAGCTTTTGTTGGTGAAGCTTTTATGGGTGAAGCTTTTGTAGGTGAAGCTATTGTGGGTGAAGCTTTTGTTGGTGAAGCTTTTATGGGTGAAGCTTTTGTGGGTGAAGCTATTGTGGGTGAAGCTTTGTAGGTGAAGCTTTGGAGTTGAAGCTTTGGAGTTGAAGCTTTGTAGGTGAAGGTTTTGTGTTGAAGCTTTTTAGATGAAGCTTTGGAGTTAAAGCTTTTGTTGGGTACCATGAATTGATTTTGCTTCACACTATCTTGATCAAGATAGTGTGAAGCAAAATCAATTCATGGTACCCAACAAAAGCTTTAACTCCAAAGCTTCACCTACAAAGCTTCACCCACCACAAAAGCTTCATTAATGGAGGCCAACTACAAATTCTTAAAAGCTTCACACTATCTTGATCAAGATAGTGTGAAGCTTTTAAGAATTTGTAGTTGGCCTCCATTAATGAAGCTTTTGTGGTGAAACTTTATTGGATTTCCCAATTTCCTTTTTTTTTTTTGGAAAAATTAGAAATTTGAAAATGTAGGAGAGACAACATATACAAATTTTGCTCCCCCACTGTTGAGCAAGAGATTGTGATGCAAGCCACACCTTGTAGTAGTCGAAGGTTTGGATGAATCATATAAATTGAATTTGCTTCGAACAGTCTTAATCAAAAGTGTGTGAAGCTTTCTACGAGTTTTAATTGCCCTTCATTGATGAAGCTTTTGTTGGCACCATAAATTGGTTTTGTTTCACACTGTCTTAATCAAGAGTGTGTGAAGCTTGTAAGAATTGTGGTTGAACTCTTTTGATAAGGCTTTTGTTGGTACCATAAATTGGTTTTGCTTCACACTGTCTTGATCAAGAGTGTGTGAAGCTTTTGAGAATTGTGGTTGCCCTCTATTGATGAAGCTCTTGTTGGCACCATAAATTGGTTTTGCTTCACACTGTCTTGATTAAGAGAGTAAAGCTTTTGAGAATTATGGTTGCCTTCCTTTGATGAAGCTCTTGTTGGCACCATAAATTGGTTTTGCTTCACACTGTCTTGATCAAAAGTGTGTAAAGGTTTTTAGAATTGTGGTTACCCTCCATTGATTAAGCTCTTGTTAGCACCATAAATTGGTTTTGCTTCACACTGTCTTGATCAAAAGTGTGTGAAGCTTTTGAGAATTGTGGTTACCCTCCATTGATGAAGCTCTTGTTGGCAACATAAATTGGTTTTGCTTCATACTGTCTTGATCAAGAGTGTGTGAAGCTTTTGAGAATTGTGGTTGAACTCCTTTGATGAAGCTCTTATTGGCACCATAAATTGGTTTTGCTTCACACTGTCTTGATCAAGAGTGTGTGAAGCTTTCTACGAATTGTAGTGTTTGCATTGTTACAGAAGGGAAATGTCTGAAGCAGGTGCAAGAGGGCTAAATAGTTTGATCTTCGTATGCCATGCACTAAAGTTGTTGTTGGCTTGCAATAAGACTTTGTTGGTGACTATAACTCTTGTTGGGCGTAAGTGCTCCCCTAGTTGAGTTGTCAAGATTGAGGGTTTTTGATTATTTGTGAATACTAGGAGTTCACATGTACAAGTTGTACCACTCGTCTTCTGGTAGGTGGAATGAATGGTGAGTTGCTTTCATCACTTGGTTGGTCGTACGAAGTTGAGTTCCTTCATCACCTTTCATCACATTTCATCACCTAGTTGGTGGCACGAGGATGAGTTCCTTCTTCACCTGGTTGGTGGCATGAATGGCAAGTTGCCAAATGATATTAGAGTACGTGTTGTACATTTCATCACCTGGTTGGTGGCATGAAGGAGAGTACAGGTTGTACATTTCATCATCTGGTTAGTGGCATAAAGATGAGTTCCTTCTTCACCTGGTTGGTGGCATAAGTGGCAAGTTGCCAAATGATATTAGAGTACGGGTTGTACATTTCATCACCTGGTTGGTAGCATGAATGGCAAGTTACCAAATGATATTAGAGTACTGGTTGTACATTTCTTCACCTGGTTGGTGGCATGAAGGAAAGTACGAGTTGTACATTCCATCACCTAGTTGGTGGCATAAATGGCAAGTTGCCAAATGATATTAAAGTATGAGTTGTACATTTTATCACCTGGTTGGCGGCATGAAGGAGAGTACGGGTTGTACATTTCATCACCTGGTTGGTGGCATGAAGATGATTTCCTTCTTCACCTGGTTGGTGGCATGAGTGGCAAGTTGCCAAATGATATTAGAGTACGGGTTGTACATTTCATCACCTAGTTGGTGGCATGAAGGAGAGTACGAGTTATACATTTCATCACCTGGTTGGTGGCATGAAATTAAATTCCTTCTTCACCTGGTTGGTGGCATGAGTGGCAAGTTGCCAAATGATATTAGAGTACAGGTTGTACATTTCATCACCTGGTTGGTGGCATGAAGGAGAGTACGGGTTGTACATTTCATCACCTGGTTGGTAGCATAAAGATGAGTTTCTTCTTCACATTTCATCATCTAGTTGGTGAGAATAAGGGCAAGGTGTCTAGGCACATTGTAGCAAGTGTCGAATAACACAAAGTATGTTGAACCCTTTCAAAGCACAGTTGGCTTATGTATGAATGTGTTGGAATGTATGATTGAACGAATATACTATGAAGTTGTTCGTTTATTTGTGTAGTCTTGTTGACATATACTTAGACTTTGTTTCATGTTAGAAGCATTCATGTTGAAGCTTTGAACCCGAGTGTTTCATTGCTAGGAATGTGAGAGGATTTGGACCGAGTTGTCTAAATCACCTCTTTATTGAATAAATGCCAAATGGTTTTCGTTACATAGGATGCTGAACGGCTAAAGCTTAACACTTGTACAATATGAGTTAACTTGTAATAGTACTTCAAGTGATCAGTGTTCCAGTGATGGCCAAGGGTCTTGCCATCGGAGCTTCTAAGCTTGTAGGAGCCAGGGCGACTGATGCCAACAACTTCAAATGGTCCATCCTAGTTTGGACTAAATGTTCCTTCACTCGGGACTCTGTCGCAGAGTAATCTTTTCTTCAATACCCAGTCTCCCACTTTGAAATAACTAGGTTTGACCTTTGAGTCATAGTAGTTGGAGATGCGCTGCTTGTAGGCGACATTCCTCAAGTGAGCCTGGTTTCTGTGTTCCTCAACTAGATCTAAGTTGAGGGTAAGTTGTTTGTCATTTTCGCTTTGGACATAGCTCTGGACTCGAAACGTTGCTTGCTCAAGCTCAACTAGGACAATTGCCTCTGTACCAAAGGCAAGTGAGAATGGGGTTTCTCCTATTGATGTCTGATACGAAGTGCAGTATGACCAAAGAACTTGGGGTACAAATTCTAGCCAACAACCTTTAGCCTTGTCCAAGCTAGTTTTCAAAGTTCACTTGATTATTTTGTTGATGACTTCAACTTGTCCATTAAACTAGAGATGAGTTGGGGAGGCAAAACATAAGTTGATGTTAAACTTAGAGCAGAACATCCTGAACTTATTGTTGTCGAACTGTCGCCAGTTGTTAGTGACTATCGCATTAGGAATGTCGAATCTGCAAAAGATGTTCTTCCATACGAAGTCTTCTATTTTTGCCTCAATAATGGTTGCCAAGGGTTCTACTTCGACCCATTTTGTGAAGTAGTCAACTGCAATGATTGCATAGCGAACCTTGCCCTTCCCTGCAGGCATTGGGCTGATTAAATCAAGTCCTTATTGGGCGAAGGGCCAAGGGCTGATCATAGAAGTGAGCGACTTGGGAGGGGAGTGAGGAATAGTTGTGTAACGTTGACACTTATCACATGAGTGGGATATTCTGATGGCATCTTGGTGGAGTGTTGGCCAGTAATATCCTTGGCGAAAAGCCTTGTATGCTAGGGATTGAGATCCAACATGATATCCGCAAACTCCTTCATATATTTCCCGAATGACAGTTTCTGCCTTTGCGGGCGTAAGGCATCTTAGGTATGGTAGGTTAAAACTCTGCTTATAAAGTTAGTCATTAATGATCAAGTAACGGGTAGCCTTGTATCGAATCTGCTTAGCTTGGACTTTGTCATTTGGAAGGGTGCCATGAGCAAGGAATCTATAAATCGGGGTAATCCAACTATCCCCCTATTTAAGTTGCACACTTCCGCAGCCATGGTGCTTGGTGCTGCCAACAATTCGACATGAATTTTTCTCCCAATCTTATCTTCCACCGCTGAGGTGAGGTAAGCCAAAGCATCTGCATGACTGTTTGCCGCTCGAGGAATTTGGGTGATCTTGTAGTGGAAGTGCTTGAGCAACAATTTTGTTTGTGCCAGATATGCTGCCATGGAGCTATCCTTAGTGTCAAAGTTGTTGGTGACCTGGTTAACCACCAATTAGGAGTCACTGAAGATATCAATTCGTTTAACCCCAAGGTGTTTGGCCAAACATAAGCCTGCTAGGAGGGCTTCATATTCGGCCTCATTGTTCAACGCCTTGAATTTGAAACGAAGAGCATACTCCATCGCCACTTTGTCAGGGGTCGTAAGGACTAGTCCTGCTCCACAACCTGTTGGTTGGACGAGCCATCAACATATAGACTCCATGCTAAGTATGTTGATTCTATTTTCTAAGCTTCTGAGGGTCACGAAACCACTTCTTTAGGCGTAGAAACAATGTCAACAGGATATGTGAAGTCGGCGATGAAGTCTACACAGCTTGGCCCTTCTCAGCTGGCTTTGGTTAGTAGGAGATGTCAAACTCACCCAATGATATCGCCCATTTGATCATTCGCCCGAAAGTGTCAGGACTTTGGAGTATCTGTCGAAAATGATGATTGGTAAGCACGATGATGGAATATGCTTGGAAGTAAAGGCGAAGTTTTCGAGCAGACATGACCAATGCTAGAGCCAATTTCTCTATGTTGGAGTATCGTGTCTCCGCATCTTGTAAGGCCTTGCTAGCGTAGTAAATAGGTCGTTCGACAATACCATCCTTTCGAATGAGAACGAAACTTACTGCTGAAGCAATACCGACAGATAGATAATGAGAATGTCACCAACCTCAGGTTTGGAGAGCATAAGGGTTTTACTCATGTAGTCTTTGAGGTTCTTGAATGCCTTAGCACATTCATCAGTCCATGTAATGTACTTTTTAGTTCCCTTAAGTGCTTTGAAGAAAATAGCACATCTGTCTGTAGCCTTAGAGATGAACCTAATAAGGCTGCCACCTTACCAGTAAGGCTTTGGATGTCTTTTGAAGTTACCGGTTCCTTCATGTTGAGGATTGCTTCGATTTTGTCAGGATTAGCCTCAATGCCTTGTTGGCTTATCATGAAGCCTAAAAATTTGCCAGAGCCTACGCCGAAGGCACATTTATTAAGGTTTAACCTCATTCGATACCTCTTTAGAATGGTGAAAGTTTCAGATAGGTTGGTGATGTGTTGGTCAGCATGTTTGCTCTTGACTAGCATATCATCAACGTAAACTTCCATGCTCTTCTCAATCTATTCCGCGAACATTGAATTGACCAGTCTCTGATAAGTCGATCCTGCATTCTTTAGGCCGAAGGGCATGACTTTATAGCAATATAGTCCTCTATCAGTAGTGAAAGCTGTGTGTTCTTGGTCCGGATGGTTCATGAGGATTTGGTTGTATCCTGAGTAAGCATCCATGAAGCTTAGGAGTTCACACCCAGTCTATAAGTCTGTCTAGGAGAGGAAGAGGAAAGCAATCATTCAGGCATCCTTTGTTTAGGTCGGTGTAATCGATACACATTCTCTACAAGACCTTTTGGAGCAGAAGATTTTCCTTGGTCGGATTCTTCTTAATAAGGACAACATTTACTACTCACGTTGGATAATTGACTTCACGAACGAAGCCTATTCCTTTGAGTTTTTCAACTTCTAACTTCATTGCCTCGTATCGTTCAGCATCATAGAATCTTCGCTTCTGTCTCACTGGCTTGGTCTTGGGGTCAATACTTAAGCGATGACAGATGATATTGGGAGATATGTCTGGCATGTCCTCGTATGACCAGGCGAATACCTCAATGTTCTCTTGCAAAAAAGAGATCAATGCCAACCAAATGGGTGGTGACAAGGTGGTGCCAATCTTCACCATGCGATCCGGATAATCTTTTGAGATTGAGACATTCTCCAACTCTTCAGCGGGTTATGCTTACTGGGTGAAAGAGTCATCTCGAGGATCATCGGGTTGACTGTTGCCACCGTGAAGATCCAAGTTGGCTTCGTCTGGGCTGGTCTTTATGACTTGGTCATGTATAGAAAGGGTTTCCTTGGGCACAGGCAGGTGTTGTTGCTTGACCGATGTGTTGTAATATGATCGTGCACTAAGTTGATCTCTTTTGATGTAACCATTGCCATAGGGGGTTGGAAATTTCATCAACAACATATGTGTGGATACCATGGCCTTGAGATCATTGATGCATGTGCGTCGCAAGATGACATTGTATGCCGTTGGGCAATCAACCACCAGGAAGTTAGTGGTAATGGTAGCTGTATAAAGGCCTATACCAATGGTGAAAGGTAAGTGTATGCTCCTCAAAGGTTGCACGATATCACCAAAAAAGCTTATCAAAGGAGAAATCGAGCGATCGAGCAAGTGTTCAGCTACATTAAGTGCCCTGAAAGCTTCAGCAAACATGATATTGACCGAAGCCCTCGTGTCTACCAGGATTCGTCGTACTTTAAAGTTGGCTATGTGAGCTTCCATGATCAGTGGGTCATTGTGAGGGTATATGATGCCTCTTTCTTCCCCAGGGTAGAAACATATTGGATCCCAGTTAGGCTTTTTATACTTGCCTCCCCTGATGTCTTCCACGTGAAACACTTGGTAACCAGGCCTTAAAGCTCGTTCGCTGTTTTTCATGGCTTTGTTGGAAGATTCAGATATAGGTGTGCCACAACTTATAGAATATATCACATTCACTTGACGTTGGTTACGGTTATCCCTTGAAGGGTGTAGGAGGAATTGATAAATTTTTCCTTCACGCACCAAAGCTTCAATATGATCATGAAGGGTGATACACTTCTCGCCGTCATGGCCGTTATGCTCGTGGTAGCAACAAAACGTGCATGCGTTCTTCGTAGGCTTGTAACCCGACTGCCTCATCATTGGCTTAGGTATCAGGTGTGTTATGCTAGGGTAAATGGCCACGAATGTGGCGTTCAAAGGTGTGTATGCCTCATACCTCGGGGTAGGGCCTGTCCTAACACGTGCTTAGCCCACTATGCTCACTGCCTGGGGGTGAGCATTATCGTGGCGATACCCTTGGTTATCGCGATAGTGTCCGTTACTCCTTTTACTAAAATGAGACTGGTGAAGATGGAAATCTTTCCTTTTGCCTTTAGGTTGATATGTCTGTTAACTTGGTGAAGTATTAAGTAAGGCAGGGGGATGCACCGCTGACGTTTGGAAGGTCGAGGTCTTCTCATTTGGTTGGATCTGGCTTCCACTCCCTACTTGCTGATAAGGGGTGGTTGTGGGGGGTTTCCCTTGATATGTCATTGCCTCGGCAAAGGCATGGTTGTAAGCATGTGCCATCACCTCAAAGTAAGTATTCCAAGTGTTGGCATTGATCATGTACTTAAAGAAACAGTTACGTAGGCCTGCCATGAAGGCTTTGAGGGCAGTCTTGTTGTTTGCCTCGGCACAACGGGAATACTCATGGCTGAAGCGGCCAGCATACATACGTAATGACTCGTCTAGCTTCTGGCGAATAGTGTATAAGTCATCCGCAAAGTGCAAGCAATCGGTCTGGAAAATGTGTTGAGAAACAAACAGTTTCCTCAATTCCTCAAATGAGTTTACCGTCTCAGGTGGAAGATGGCAATACCAGTTTAGAGCTCCACCATAAAGGGTAGAGGGGAAGAGAAGACATCGCTCTTCGTCGGTGTGCATTCGATATGCCATGGTGGACTCAAAAAGGTTAAGGCGTTCAATCAGGTTCTCATTTCCAGTATAGAGTTGCAAGCCAAGCTTCTGTTTTGTCTTTGCTTAGAGGGGGTGTCGAGGATCCTCCTTGTAAGAGGGCCAAGCCTAGGTTGGTTCCAATTAGGTATCTCAGCTTGTCGTTTGGCCTTCAACTTGTTTACTTCCTTAAGAAGCTGTAGGACAAAAAGGTCATGAGTGGAGTCATGAACCACTAAAGCTTTCTTTCGTAAATTTCCATCTCCTTTTGGAAGTATGAAGGTTTGATCAAGAACATATGATTTTTCCCTGGACTCGTCGTACTGACTTCCAAGGTATGTTTGTCGAAACATCTCTGAGTCCCTTATACCTTTGTGTTTCTTTAGGACTTGTTGCCCATTCCCCAAATTTGTAGTCGGCCTGGGACATGGGAGGGGACCGAGTCTTTTAGAGACCCTTGGGTCATTAATTTTTGAGTTTACATGGATGGGATTGTCTCGACGTTGCTTTAGGAAATCTCGACAGTCACGGAAGACGGTTTTCGATCTTTTCACTCCTTCTGTAAGGAGGTGTCTTCTTCCACTTCTCCTGCTTCGGGTCGAAGCAGCTGGGTTGAGAGAAGTCTCATGTTGATCAATGTTCTGATGATTAGCTTGCTCCTCATCAGGGATACCCATGTCGAAGGAAGGTGACCCTCTGTGTTGGGGGGCATCCAGATGATGGTTGATGTCCACAGGAGTAACGAACTCGCATATTTGAGTACGCCTAGTTTCCGTGTTGGGAAAACCTCATTCTTCATTGCTATCTTGTTGTTCTAAGCTTTTAACTCATCGACTTTAGCTTGAAGAGCAACCCTCTTTTCGTCCTTCTTTCGTTGCCTTGCACCAAATACAAGAGGGGTGTCATTCTGCGTGTTGTGGCTTCCTTCGCTCCCCATGTTCAAGAAGGATGCCTGGTCAAAAGAGAGTGTACGAATGGTGGAAACCACTTTAACAAAGCTGAAGATAGTGGGAATAAATGTCGATGCACAAAATCAGCGAGGATTTTGGTACAACAGAAAGTGTTAAGTTTATGACCTTCGCTAGATTGCTCCGGTCACTAGTATGGATAAATAAGTAAATGGATAGGGACTAAGAAGCAAACACAAGATGTACGTGGTTCACCCATATTGGCTACGTCCACGGAGTAAAGGAGTTCTCATTAATTGTGAAGGGTTTACACAAGTACATAGGTTCAAGCTCTCCTTTAGTGAGTACTAGTGAATGATTTAGTACAAATGACAATAGGAAATATTGTGAGAGAATGATCTCTATTTATAGAAAAGAGTTTCTAGTTTCATTCTGACATTGACACGTGTCATGTTCTGATTGGCTTCTGATGTTGACAAGTATGATTGGCTTCTGATGTTGACACGTGTCGCGCTGTGATTGGCCTCCTCGTTGGAGGGAAACTCTTCTGGGTCCTTAGCGGTATAACGTTGACCGGTGCTCAGTAGTTTCGGGATTGGTCAAGTATGGTACAAACATCGATTATAAGCGACATTAACAGTCTATGTCGGTTACAAGCGACATAGACAGTTTATGTCACTTATATCCAATAGTAATTCCGACACCGTGTAAGAAGGGTGTCGAAAATGTCTTACCAACTAGTATTTTATATAAAACTGACACTAGCCACCGACACAAATAAGCCACTTTTGTAGTAATGATGGGGCGGGTCTAATTTGGATAAATCTAAAACAGGGCAGGGAGGGGCAGTTCTATGTTACTTTTGGGGCAGGGCGAGTCCAAATTGCTAAGAAAACAGGGCCCTAGCCCATACCGTATCTATCATCCAATATGTGGAGATTTAATGTCCACCATTGATTAAATCCCATAATCTACCGGGCGCGGTGTTCGTCGATGCAGGTTCTGGGCTGAACGAAAAAGATGCGACAGAAATGAGTAACGAGTGTTAAATACAGGCTTCAAATAGGCACTATGTGATGACGATCTGGGCGGAAAGTTCATCAGGACGCTGCAGCAAGCAGCAACAAAGGTTCAAGATAGGCGCGAGATGGTGGTTGGTCAAGGTCTCAGTCGAAACTGGACACACATAGGTCAGGCAACGGCAGTCTTGAGGTGGAACGGAGTAACGACAGTGATCCAATGTGAGAAATCGTGCTGAAGTTGACCTTACCAGTGATGGGGATTCACTGGCAGGTCTCTGGCGAGGATATGAAAACAGTGAACCATGATAGGAGCATATTTATGCGACTGAGTTAGCTTGTTCTCATGCATTTATGTTGTTATTTCTTAGTTGCTTTGAAGTAGGAAAGTTAAGTTTGCTTTGAGTCTTGTGAGTCTTGTTAAGTATTTTTAAGTTTAGTTTTATGTTTTTGAGTCAGTTTAGAGGTTATTAGCAAGCCCTCCTAATCCCCGGTCCAGAACGATCCCTACTTATGCTTATACTACAGTTGTCAAAAGAGGGTTAAATTTGTGTGTTAAGTTAATTTTCGCATCAAATCACGCCAGCAAGATTCCGATCTTGTGGCTCATAAACGACAGGAATCGCGGGAAATCAAGCTTTGGGTAAACGACGAGGTCGCCAAAATTGGTCTTGGTCTCGCTGTAGGAAAAGGTGGTGGTCTAACATCTCCTGGAACCATGATAAAAGCATATTTATGCGACTGAGTTAGCTTGTTCTTATGCATTTATGTTGTTATTCCTTAGTTGTTTTAGAGTTTAAAGTCATTTTTGTGCAATTTCAGGTTCTAAGGACAAAGTCTGCAAAAGTGTGCATTTTGGAGCCTTTTGGAGCAATTTTGGGCTTGGAATAAATATCACATGCTTGGAACTAAAGGAATGGACGAAATTGAAGACCTAAAGATGAGGATTCCTACTTGAAGTAGGAAAGTTAAGCCAAGGTTTCCTAGTTTGGTTTGATCTTTCCTAAATCCTAAATGTCCCTAAGTTCCAGCAACATTAAAGGTTTCCTATGCATTTTAGGACACAAATTAAGGGTTCCTTGTACCATAACAAACCTTTGCCGTGCACTTCATCCATGTTTAATTCTTGCATCAATCATCACTTCACTTTCACCTTTGAATCATTTCAACACCATTCCATTTTACCCTTGCTTTGCATCATTACTTCACTTTCACCTTTAAATCATTTCAACACCACTCCATTTTACCCATCATTTCAACACCACTCCATTTTACCCATGCTTTGCATCATTACTTCACCTTCACCTTTGAATCATTTCAACACCACTCCATTTTACCCATCATTTCAACACCACTCCATTTTACCCATGTTTTGCATCATTACTTCACTTTCACCTTTGAATCATTTCAACACCACTCCATTTTACCCATGCTTTGCATCATTACTTCACTTTCACCTCTGAATCATTTCAACTCCATTTTACCCATGCTTTGCATCATTACTTCACTTTCACCTCTGAATCATTTCAACACCACTCCATTTTACACATGCTTTGCCTTGCACTTCCTCTATAAAAGGAAATGTGTGCAACATAAATTGAGTTCATACTTGGTTAGATAATTCACTCCCATTTCAACATAACCTTTATCCAAACACATCCATTCATCTTGACATCCATTCCTCAATACAAACAAACCTTCAAACACTCATCAACACCTTGTGCCGTAGCAAAGGAAGGGAAGGAAAGTACTTGGACGTGCTTGCTGTCCAACTTGGATCGTTAGAGCGTTTAGGTGTTTTCTTTCTTTTGTTTCTAATGTTTAAATTCATTTCCTTTCATTTTGTTGTAAATATGAGTGGCTAAACCCTTCTTGGCTAGGGGTGATTTCAAAGTCATGATTATGTGTGCAATATAATTTGATAAATTCCAGTTATGAACTCTTGAATCGTGAATGCAATTGGCTTAATTATTTGATTGATAACTTATTTGTATTTGTTAATTAAGGATCGACACTTAATTGGCATGCATAAATCCATTGCTAGAATATAAGGAAGTTTCACATAATCGTTACAAACTTATATTCACATGTAGTGAAGGTCGCTTATAAACGATCACGTTAAGTTCAATTCCTAGCATGAGTGACATGATGCCATAGTTGCAAGTGCTTTGTCAATGCTTAGGATGTTCATTAAACGTAATAATCTTTGATTGTATCTCTATTATGATGTCATGTAGGGAACTTTAGAAGAATGTTTTGGGTTGCCAAATGATGCCATCCAATCCAATAAAACAAGGAAAATCTGAGAGTTAACTAGTGATATCACGATTAATTTGGAGCATTGTCGTTCATAATTCAATGAAGTAGTAACTGGAAATC
>VIEB01000735.1:52675-99492 GCA_006547085.1 Malus baccata | reverse complement strand
TTAAGTTTGCTTTGAGTCTTGTGAGTCTTGTTAAGTATTTTTAAGTTTAGTTTTATGTTTTTGAGTCAGTTTAGAGGTTATTAGCAAGCCCTCCTAATCCCCGGTCCAGAACGATCCCTACTTATGCTTATACTACAGTTGTCAAAAGAGGGTTAAATTTATGTGTTAAGTTAATTTTCACATCAAACCACGCCAACAAGATTCCAATCTTGTGGCTCATAAACGACAGGAATCGCGGGAAATCAAGCTTTGGGTAAACGACGAGGTCGCCAAAATTGGTCTTGGTCTCGCTGTAGGAGAAGGTGGTGGTCCAACATCTCTTGGAACGATCGAGATTCAAGAGAGCTAAAGAAGAAAATGAAGGAAAAAAAAAACCATGGACCCGGCCCGAATCAACTCGTTTGAAACAGGCTGGGTTAGATCCGGTTCCTGTATTAGAATTTGTTGTACCTGACCCGTTTCTTTTAAGCCCGGGTCCGCTCCAGTCCCTTCAAAATTGGGCCCGACCCGGCCCGTGCCCAACATTATTTGGGGTTGTTTTGCAACTTGCGCAGAATAAGGGATTTAAGAATATTTTGGTTGAATCTAATTCTGCCCTTGATGTAGACTTTATTCTAAATGATAAAGTTGATAATCAACCTTTGGAAGTTTGGTTTTAAATTGTCATGATTTTATACACCATAGTTGGTCCTTTGAAATTCGGCATATTATTTATCAAAAAATGAATTTTGTTGTTGATGAATTGACTCGTTTGGGTTTAGGTCCGTTCTTTTTTTAGCAAGCACCTCCATCTTGTCAATCTCTTTTGATTGCTGATATAGTTGGGATCATTTAGCCTTGGCTTTATGTCCCATTGATAGCCAAAATCCTATCATTTCTTTTGTATTGTATTTTTTTTTTACAACTTGCCAATACGCAAGTTATAATTAGGTTTTAAACTCGTCATTCATGAAACTTTAACTTGAGACCTCCTAGTTACGAGTGGAACACTATTCACACGCATATCATTTAAAAATCAAGAATAAAATAAGGAGTCTAAACATATATATAGTAACAAAATATATAAACGATTAAAGCTTAATGCATAACATATACTAACAAAGATTTTGGTACATTAATTTTTATATTTAATTTCTTTTTCTTATCACATAGTCATAGTTAACGTGTACAATTTTTTGTTTTTACAAGAAGATATTAAGAGAAGGGGTATCGAACACATGACTCGGGTGTAGGGTAGACTTTCTTAACCCACTTTTGAACTACAAATCTCTCCCTACCTTGTGCACAAAGGTTAATATATAAGTACAAATGCAAATGAAAGATGATATATAGTGACCTTGTTAATTAGAACCTAGAGAGGAATTGCATTTGCTTCAGTAGAGGAGTTAGGGTTTCCATGAGTTTCTCGCAAGGATGATTGTGGATTCCTTCATACGTTGTCACGACAATGCTCGTGTCTTTAGACAGCCTCTGGACCTGTTTTTTCACATTGCATGTGTGATGTGTGCAGCGGTAGTAGCTCCTACAATACATAAGTAATGACCATATGTTTAAAATGAAGCATAGAGGAGATATTTTAAACTCGACACAATGGAATAAAGAACACTAACTAATACCCTGATAGTGTCATTGTGCTTAGATGGAGAAAAAATTAATTACACTAACATATAAAATTCTGAATCATTCGGTACGTATATATTGTCACACATTTATATATTTGGAGGGTTATATCCCATATAATACAGATAACCAAATAACTACAAGAGTTTTTGGATTCAAATTGCTAGCTAAACACCTCAAAGGTTGCTAGCTAGAATACGTAAGGTCTATATATATGACTAGGTTCAATATGGTTTCTTCTTTATGGTAAATTAGTTTAATTTCCCTAAACCAATTTGTATTAATATTAGCATTGTAAATGATTTGGGAGCTCTTTTTTTTTATGTGGGAAAAATGCTTTGTTATAATTGTATTTTCTGCTAAAAATATACTTTTTGTCAGAATTATATGATCATAATTTCTGAGTCCAAATGTAAAATATTCACGTACTAAATTTCCTTCTTGGGTCAGGCTTAGAAAAAGTTTTGCTATAGACAAACCCGAGTCATGTAAACAATTGGGTTTTTATTTTTATTTTTTACAATTTAATGAGGATGATGAAGGTATCAAATATAGTAAAAAATTAGTCTTTAATTTCAAAAATGTCAGTTTTTATAAAAACCTTTAAAATACATCCTTCCACTTATATAGACATAAATACCTTAGTTTACATGTATAACTAGTTTTTTTTTTTTAACAAACGATATCATCTACACTAATTAAAATACTTCTTATGCAATAATCAAGAGTTGCTCTCACTTTTTCTGTTTCTTTTTTTCATTTCTTTTCTAAATGGAGAACAAATGTTTCTCTCATTTTTATTTTGTAATAAATAATAATAAAAAAAACCTTTCTTTCTCGCATAGTTCCCACAAAACACTTTCGTGAGAGCTCTTGCTGCCATTCTTGCAGCAATATTTTACTTTGTGCTTAATCTGTTTGCTCTTTACGATGTTCTTAATCCTCTCTTTGTGGTAAAACCTGATTAATTAGCATGAGAATTTTGTTGGTTAATTTCGTTAATTTTGGTCTTACTCAACATTTCTGCTTTTCTCAATACTGTAAAAAGCTAGTACCATATGTAATATCGTACTCGAAAGGCAGCTTGGAATTATGAAAAAGTCCTTTTCGTATTTATTTTTTCGTGCTATATTACATATATGAAGAAAGATTTAAGGATCACAAGGCTTCTTTGATTATTTTATTAAAATATAAAATTGAGAGAAACCTTTGTTCTTCGTTTGGAAAAGAAACGAAAAAAAAAGAAGAAAATATTAGTGAGAGCAACACTTGATTATAGCACAAGAAGTCTTTTAGTTAACAATTAGTTTTTCATATATAGTGAGGGTATTTGTGTCTATTTAAGTGAAATTTTGGATATATTTGAAAGTTTTTATAAAAACTGATATTTTTGAAATTAAGGTTAATTTTTTGTTATATTTGATAAATTCTCTAAACATTTTGTCTAAATAAATTGATTCTCTATGTTCATATGAAATAATTCACAAGTTCTGACAAATTAAGCAACTAAAAAGAATATATGCATATGATAATTCGTTTACGTCTCAGATTCTCTTGATTCACAAGCCAGCTAAGTAACCAATATTCATCATTTTGAGAAAATTTTTATTATGACAAGAACACGGATGGTACACCATGTGTTTTTATGTAGGTTGAGGAAAATTTATTTTTTAAGTTATTAACTTTTTAACACACATATCACATCATTTGTATAGTGACACATGGTGTACCACCTCATGTGCCGGTCACATTGAAAAATCTCCCCATCATTTTCAAAATTATGTTCCCTAGAATATTAAAAAAAGGGAAAATTTGAAATATGTCCAATTTTATAACTCATCTTTTGAAATAGGTTCAATTTTTAGTGATTTTTTACTTTTGAAATAGGTACAATTTTTAGTCTAATTGGACTCATATCAAAAGCCCTCTAGATTAATACATGTACGGTATAAACAATGTGTTCATATTCATAAATATTTGCAAAGTAATTAAATAATGAATAAACCTGGGATATGAAGTGTTCTTGACTGCTTTCTGACCATATTTTCTCCAGCGGTAGCCATCATCAAGAATATCATCCTCACTCCGAGTCTGAAACGCAAACCTAGGCCGGCTCGCCGCTGCTTTTCTCATTTTACCCCCACCTTTCCTTTTAACACCAACCTTTTCTTCCTGATCAGCTCCAGTATTCCCAGCAGAGCCACTAATATTATTGTCCATCATACCCATACGCTTAAAACTATTAATCTGATCATGATTAAACCCGCCTGCCGCTTGAGTACCACCAGAGAGAAGGCTAACCCAATCAATGTCTAGAAGATCGGGAGGGTTAGTCATCAATGAGGAGGATGAAGAGGATGTGAAGAGATAGGGAGAAGGGGGACGAGGGTTTTGGGGTGGCGGCGGTAACAAGAATGGTAATGACAAGGGCAGCGATTGGGAGGTTAATAGAGGTGGATTATGCTGTTGATGATGATCTTCCATTATAATTAATAGAAGTGTTTTGATTATAATTAGTGGTCAATAATCAAACTAATGATGAGAAAGGAAGAGAGAATGTTTGATGCATGTATATATAAAGTCTTCTCTAGCAAGTTGGTGGAAGGTTAGAAGAAGTTGGACTGACGCACACGAACACAGAGAGCTTCACCTACAAGATTCATGGTATAGGTGTTTCTGTAATATTTTAATATATTGAGAACTGTAGGACACATGTTCAAATAATCAAAGTTTGACTAGATACTGTTTACCAACCAAGGCAAGCAAAAAGATTTGGACCAAGTATCGTATGTATGTTGCCGACGCCATCCTCTTCTGGTGACCCACAAGCATTGTGACAGGACTCCCGCTTGTCTTTTATCTCCATTGATACTTTCTTAAAGCAAATAAGTTGTGTGTACATTGAAGATGTGTGTATGAAAGAAGAGATTGACAACCACTTCCTACCAAAGTTAAGGCTACCTCGCCACCCTAATATGCCTCATTTGGTGGTTTGGATAGGATAGAACTTGTATTTTGGATAGAATAGGTTAGGACAACCCACTGCAACTCTCCAAGACCCACCTACCTTCCCTGAAACTCAAAATATCAAATGATCTTTTTTGCAAGGAGTTCGCAAAATCCACCTACAAAATAGGTTCAGAAGAAGGGTTCAGGGTTTGATTTGATGATGGGGCACGTTTGATACATAGGATTGACTTAGATTGGTTTGATTAGGTTTGAATGTTTCTATTTCTGCGTGTCTTCTAAATTGTCTAGAATAAGTCCACATAAAGAATGTAATAATCTCAGCTTGTCTAGTTATCAATTAATCCTATACATTGGTTAATCTCAGCTTGCCTAGCTATCAATTAATCTTATACATTGGTTAAAGATGATATTAGTGTTGAATAACCCCATTCAGTACTAGTCCGGTCAATCAAATGTCCCCTAAGACCATCTCTAACCCTTGGGCTAAAAGCCAAATTTTTTAGCCCGGAAAATTTAGCTTTTAGCCCAGAAACATCTTTTTTGCTCCAACCCTTCTACCCTAAAATTTTAGCCCGAAATTATTAAAGAATGAACTTAGGCTAATTTTTTTCTTAAATCAATTTTTTTTTTGTTTTTTAAAATAAATATGTAGATTATTGTAAATTAATTTTATGAACATTTTAATCTAAAAAAAAATTAAATTCCGATAAACATTTGACATTTAGCTCGGGGGGGAAAGCTGGGGGGGGTATTTGGTCCAGAAATAGCATTTGGCATTTAGCCTAAAATTTTAACATGGGTTGGAGAGTGTTTGGTGGGCGGGGTAATTTGGCTTTTAGCCTGGGTTGGAGATAGTCTAATAGATTGACATACGAATCAACTAAGAGTATACAATTTATAACTTTACATAGAGTTGTTTTCTCAATATTTTTTATAGACTACCAATAAGAGTGGGTAAAAAGTGTAAATGATGCTTAATAAATTATACATAGCTTCGATTATTAACTTTTCATACAATACTTTTATAGCTTCGATTATTAACTTTTCATTCAATACTTTTATAGCTTTATTAGTCCGTTAAAAATGCTTATTTAGAAAGAATTTCTCTTTGAAACCGCTTTTATAATATCAACACTTCTATTACTTCAAAAAATTTAACAAAAATGCAAGTGCTTTCTTGAAAAACACTTGAACATGTGCATCTTTTGCATTTTTCAACACCAAAGCACTTTTTAATTTTTCCTAAGAAACACGGTCAGAGGCATTTTGGTGATTTAATTATAAAAGCACTTCCAATATTGTGTTATATAGTTCCTATATCACAATGATATGATGTAGTTAAAAAACAACGGGCCTTAAAAGTGTTAATTTTAGGGGTATGCTATTCACATATTTCTTTTTACTTCTCATATACCTCCTGTTAATTTATGTCATTTGATATTCTTTAATTCATTCGATCCGACGACCGCATATTAAGAGTGTGTGTGAGAAGTAAACAAAAGTGTGCGAATAACACATCCCTAATTATATATTCAAGACTATTCTAAACAGCTCTAAGAAAGAGGAGAACTAGAACTTGTATTATTATAGTAGTCAACTAACTCAACTCACATTTGCGTGTGCATTGAGTAATTAACAGTACACATTCGCTTAATTTTATAGAAAAATCAAATTTTGCTCAGAAAAGAACATTGTAAAGAAAGTCTCTAAACCAATAATACAAGCCTCAAATTGAACTTCAACATATAGAGAAGCTCCTTGCCTCAACTAAGGCACCATTATAAATGTTTTGTTGGGTAGAGGATCGGATCAAAATGAGTAAGACATTATTTTTAAGGTACGTTGAAGGAAGCAATAAAAAAAAAATTGTGCGGTAGGAGATGGAGGATTAAAGGGAGAAGGAAAGAAATGAAAAGTTTATCAATTCTAATCCTCCCCAAAATAGTAGGATTAGAAGGGAGAAGTTTCTGTAATGTCTAACCCAAACATCCATACCAAACGAGGCCAAAGTATCAAGTAAATAAGTAGAATCAACTCCAGACCACACATTTGACCAAAAAAAGTACAAACTACAGAGTGCAGGAACTGCCATGGAAATCAGAACAAAGGCTTCTTTCCATCTAGCATTCCCATCAAATGATCAAAAACCTGGCTCCCTGCATCGCGTAGACCAGAATGCATGAATTCGTTGGTTATCCACAACCGAATCCCTGCTATCTGCGAAGCAGTTTCCATGGCCAGCTTGAAGTTGACATACATATCTTCGTAGTAAACAGCAGCAGCAACAGGTACCTGTCAACATTGACAGAAATAAATTTAATTATTTACACACTTATGGGCGAAACTGCTGATAATTCACGTCAAGGGTTTGGTACAAATGGAAAACATCACAGGCTGCGAGAAAGTTTAGGTCTCCTTCCCCTTGTAAAATTCACAGGCTGCGAGAAAGTTTAGGTCTCCTTCCCCTTGTAAAATTCACAGGCTGCGAGAAAGTTTAGGTCTCCTTCCCCTTGTAAAATTCACAGGCTGCGAGAAAGTTTAGGTCTCCTTCCCCTTGTAAAATTCACAGGCTGCGAGAAAGTTTAGGTCTCCTTCCCCTTGTAAAATTCACAGGCTGCGAGAAAGTTTAGGTCTCCTTCCCCTTGTAAAATTCACAGGCTGCGAGAAAGTTTAGGTCTCCTTCCCCTTGTAAAATTCACAGGCTGCGAGAAAGTTTAGGTCTCCTTCCCCTTGTAAAATTCACAGGCTGCGAGAAAGTTTAGGTCTCCTTCCCCTTGTAAAATTCACAGGCTGCGAGAAAGTTTAGGTCTCCTTCCCCTTGTAAAATTCACAGGCTGCGAGAAAGTTTAGGTCTCCTTCCCCTTGTAAAATTCACAGGCTGCGAGAAAGTTTAGGTCTCCTTCCCCTTGTAAAATTCACAGGCTGCGAGAAAGTTTAGGTCTCCTTCCCCTTGTAAAATTCACAGGCTGCGAGAAAGTTTAGGTCTCCTTCCCCTTGTAAAATTCACAGGCTGCGAGAAAGTTTAGGTCTCCTTCCCCTTGTAAAATTCACAGGCTGCGAGAAAGTTTAGGTCTCCTTCCCCTTGTAAAATTCACAGGCTGCGAGAAAGTTTAGGTCTCCTTCCCCTTGTAAAATTCACAGGCTGCGAGAAAGTTTAGGTCTCCTTCCCCTTGTAAAATTCACAGGCTGCGAGAAAGTTTAGGTCTCCTTCCCCTTGTAAAATTCTTATGGTGAGATGCTATTCAAGTAGATTAACTTCATATAAAGGTAGCGCACCTTGTTATTTTTTAGTGCATCGATGTTATATAGGGGAGGCCAATCCTTCTTCTCAGCCAATACATGAGAAGCACCTTTGAATTTCCTTAAGGCATGAATCTCATCAAACATCCATGGGAAGATCATCTGCAGGAGCAAAAAGCCCAACATTTGTGTGTAAAGTACTTTTCAAAGCTGCAAGTAACAACATGCTGGCGGAAAGCTCCTACAATTTTCATCAAGACACTTGCCCTGTATGCTACACAGTTGTGAATCTACTGCTTCCCGATGGACATCAGTCAACCCATAGACTGGTCCAAGGGTCTACAGCTAGACAGCTTTTATACCATCATGCAATTAATGCACAGCTAGATATCATCGATTAATGTTTATAACTCCCCAAGGTATTCTACGTCTCATACGCTGTCAATTATTTCTATCCATGAGATGTATAAAATGAATTAATATCTAAATACATCATCAACTACCCGTCACTTATAGAACTGAATGTCAACATTATGTCTTTTTGTCATTTTGAAAGAGAAGGTTGGAACAAATGCCTACCTCTCCTGTGAAAAGTACGGGACGACCTTCTTTTGCAGCCTGGACTGCATCGAATTTGCCCTCATCTTCAGCCCTTATTCTATGAGCAGACCACCGTGATGAAGCACCCTTCAACAAATAAATAACTACATAACTAGATGAACTAATAAGCTAATGAAAACTATATAAATATTTAAGAATATATAGTATAAACTTCTGTAAATTAACTAGATTAAAGCAATTACCTGACAGTATATGGACTCATGAAGAAGAGCAAAAAGTGGATTTGTATCAAAAGAAGACCACTTGTCAAACTGCAAACATGGAATGGTTTAAGGTTTATAACTTTATACCAGGAATATTCAAAACCTTAGATTCGATATCAAGAAAAAGCAGTTATTTTCTTACAGCATCCAAGAAGTAATAACTAATTTCCTTTCGTGCTCCTGGAACTATTATAGGATCCCAAGCCCTCTCAAACCTATGGGTTGAAGTGAAATTAAAATCACTTAAAGAATGACTAAATTGTAACATATTAAAATCTAGATTCATATTCATGAAACCTTACATGTAATGTAAGCGCTCAAAACCAGCACTGGATCCTAAGCCACTAAGACCAAGAGTTTGCAATCCCTTTGGGGTTAGGAAGCCCCCGGATGGAAGTGGGACCTATACAAAAACAAGGGTGAGTGGGGTTAATTTCAAAGATCTTAAATCTCAACAGTAGGAACAGAACCAAGATCATCTGTTCAAGACCCTCACCCCACCGCCCTCACCCCACCACCCTCTGATTCTGATAGATAGTTAACAACTTCACGAACAACCTCAATATCTTCAGGATACCTTTTGTAGTACTTCTCATTCTGAATTATAATCTGTTCAGAGCATGCTCTATATACAACGTCTCCAGTGAATCCATTTCCTATTGGAGGGATTCCTCCAGTTAAAAGGACTTGCTTTAGTCCTTGTGGTGCAAAACTCAAATAAGTTACCGCACAAAAACCACCAAAGCTCTGCACAAGGGAAAGGAAAAAAGCTGTAATTCTAGTTCAGTTGTACAGGATACAGTGCGCCACAAACAATCCATAAGAAATGACACGAAAGAAAAAGCTTCACATATAAGAAGAATGATATCGACATTATGACTGAACTCTTGCATCATAAGAAAGTCCTTGATAACAAAGTAGGTCTTTCAGCAAATAAGGCAACTACAAAGCGTCAGAACTATCACATTATAGTCTAAACTCTAAAGATCACATGCAAGCATTAATACCAAAGGAAGTTGCAATTAATACCTGACCCAAGATTGTCCATGGCGCAGCATCAGGAACAAGACGTACTCGAATAAACTCTGCATCATTTACTATATTATCAGCTCGAAAATGTTTTACATAATCAGCCAATTTCTCTTCAGACTTCAATTGCAACAAAGATGAAGCTGTCAAAGGAGTTGATAAACCTGTTCCTCGCTGCAAGTAAAATACATCAGCACAACTATAATAAACAAAGTATTGCACATCGACAAAAGCTTGTAATAAGATATGTCTCTATAGACATGCGGCCCATGCCTGATCAAGCAATATAACACGAAATTCTTCACATGCTTTACGTATCCATCCACTGGATTCAGTTGGTCGGGGGGCCTCAAATCCAGGTCCACCTTGTAGATATAATAGGTATGGCAATTGTTGTTCTTCTTTACCAACTGCAACATAAAATTTATTTTATTGAGGGAGTATTGACCCACATGTAAAGCCAAATGTCTTGTCTGCGTGTGCAAAGAATATTAACATTCTGCACATTGGCAAAATGGAAACACATCTTGCTTGCCAATTACATTACTATCTACTCTTCACTAGAGAGAGAAAAAAAAAGAGATTTCGTAACTAAAAGCAGACAGTTTTTGAAGCCCCAGTTTACAGGTATGCATATGCTTTCACGCTCAATTTTACTAGTTTCATGACAATTGAAATTCACAAGAAACTTCACATTCCGAACAACTAAAAACTATCACCATTGTTAGTTATTGGATTCGAATCACTCTTCCAATTCAAAACATTAATCAATGCCTTTTTCTTAGCTGTATAAATAGTAAACAATGTCTCAATTCTCTCCCTTTCCTCCATTTTCTTGGCAACCAAACAGAGCAAAACACAAATATGGTCAACGACTTCAGCAAAAATCTGAACTCTGAGCTTCACGAACAAATTAATCACTTCAAATCACACACACTAGATTGCATAATTCACAACCAACACCATTCAAACAGTAATTAGCAGCTAACAACGCGAATTAAACTAAATTAATGATGTGAATAAAGCTTAATTACCTGAAACAACTTCGCGAGCGAAGACTGAGATCTTAGGCGAAGCGGTACGATCGACGGAGTAGTCGAGAGGCACGGTGAATCGGTGGTCTCGGAGTCGGAGCTCCGGCACCGAAAACCATTTCCCGGCGGCGTGGTCCGGCGATGATACGGCGGACGCGGCGGTCTGTACAGACATGGCTGTTTCCGTACGGAAGCAGCGAAACTTGGCGATGTGAAATAGTGGAAGCGTGCGAAGAGAGGAGAGAGGGGGAGGAGGAAGGCAGAGGAGTGAGGTTATCAATGAGGGTGGCGCGTGAGTTGCCAGCATTTTGGGAGAGAGTGTGAGCGAGACCCCGGGGGTGGATTCTGGTTTTTAACACGTGGCGCGATCTGTTTGTGATTTGGGTTGGATGATCTGAGTGGTTGGATGTGTAGACTTTTGTTTAACGGTTCTGATTTGGACTTAGCGATGTCGTTGCAGAAGTAGATTCGATTATTTACGTAAGCCAAACCAGTGGAAGAGATTCGATAAGGACCGAAGGGAGATAATAATTTAAAGTAAAGTTATGTTTTGCTTCTAATAATGTAACATTATATCCAACAATTCTTTAAACATAATGACTCCGATTACATTCAGTTCTTGTACAATCAAATAAGACGGTCTTTCTAATTGAAGAAGGTAACGATCTACCCCAGTTACATCCATTTTTTTTTTCAGTTTACGGCCTTTCTAGCCGGTTACTTTCGTTGTTTTTTCCTTACACTAGCAGTATAAATGTATAATCGAATCAAAGTAATTTATTTAATAAACAATTTGGTTGCATTTGACTAATTTTAAGGCATATGTGGCAATTTAACATCTCGTGAGGTTTTCTACTCCATTTGATATGTCAAATCTTTTAGTGCAGATAACATCGTTTGTTTCAAAATAAGTAAATTTTAGGAGAAAATACACACAAGATAAATTTTTAATTTTTAATTGAGACTTGTAAATTATTTCTTTGACCCTATTAGTATAAAAATATCTATGTATAAGAAAAAATAGCCAATTTGGTTTGATCACTTCACGTCATAAGTAAAGCTCTATCGGTGTTTTATTTTCATTACTGTTGAAAGAGGTACTATATATGAATCTCTACCCCCATTGAATATTTGAAACCTTATAAAGGCTTATCAAGAGTTGGGTCACCCCAAGCCTTTGAACTCACCATCCCGCTGGTGTCCTCCTCCCTCCGGATGGGTAAAAATTAATGTTGGTGGCTCCTTATGTTCCTCTCGAATTAAGGGGGTGTTGATGTGGTTTTTCGTGACGAAACCAGTAGCTGTGCCGGAGGTTTCATTCGCAAAATACCACACGTGACTAACCTCAAATTGGTTGAACTCATGGCTGCTCGGGATGGTATCTTATGGGCTATGCAGCAGCATTAACAACATACTATTTTGGAAAGTGACAACCTGCAGGTGGTTCAAGACATTGACAGCTTGAATAGGGGTTCCTCTCCTACTGATCTTTTGGTCGAGGACATCAGAGAAAATCTGAGAGGCTTTGAAGAATCCAAAGTATGTCATGTTTGTCAATCCGCAAATGTTGCCACACACTGTATGTCCAAGTTGGTCTTTGTAAGAGTGTAAACAAACACAAAGATGAGAATCCAAGTGAAGAGAATTCAAGGGCCTAGATGATGACAAGTGTCAAAAGATCCAAGGGAAGTTATAAGGATGTTAGAATCTGTTAGAATCTGTTGGTGGTTAGAATCTGTAGTTAGTTTGTTAAGATACTAGCTTATGCAGTAAGCATGGTCTCAAATGCTGATATTATCGGCGATATTTTGCCGATAATATCGGGTTTTCGGGTTAACGATATTTTAATGCTTATCCAATGAGATTTCGTCAAAATATCGTGATATTATCGATAATATCACGATATTTCTGAAATTATCGCGATATCTTGGATCTGTGCCAATCGGAGAAGAACGTCGGAGATGGATCTCTACGAACCCAAGCCGATTTCGTCCCAAAACCTTGCAAAAACACGATTTTGAACTTAAATTTCACATATAAGCTTCAATGTGGAACAGAAAGAGGTAAACCAAAGCTTACCTAACCAAATAAATTCAAGAAACTCGCCGGAGTTCCTGCATTCGCCGAGTTGCAGAGACGAGAATGAGAGGGAGAAAGACGAGGTTGCTGATGACGATGGGTGTCTTCCTGAAGTAGGTGCGATGGTGTGCGTGTGTGTATGTAGGTCTCGGACTCGGTGCAGAGAGAAATGAGAATTTCGAGAGACGGCGCCGATGAGGCTAAGGGAGAATAAAGATCGACAGATCTCTGTGCGTGTGTGTGGGAGAAGGGAGAAGAGAGATCGACATATCTCTGTGCGTGTGTGTGGGAGAGAAGGGAGAGAATAGAGAAGAAAGATCGAAAGATAGAGACTGAGGAGTCTCTATCTGCGTGCGTGTGTTGTGTGCGTGTGTAATCTAGGGAGAATGGAAAGAAGAGAGAAGAAGGATCGAGAGAGAGAGACCGAGGAGTCTCTATCTGCGTGCGTGTGTTATGTGCGTGTGTAATCTAACATGTGAGCGTGTGTGGTGGCGTGTCTATGTGTGTGTGGTTGGGTCACCTCAAATCAGTTAAATAAACATCCTTTAAATCCATCATGTTTGCCAGCTCAACTTAAATAAGTTAAATCCACCATGCAATGCATTTCCTTCCAATTTTTTGTGATAAACTAATAGATAATTGACTAAATAAACATCCTGCAAAGTTTCAATAAAAATTTCCAAGTTTTTCTTACAATTTCTGTGGTTTCCATATTATTTTTATCGATATCGATATTTCCATCGATATTTCCGTGTTTTTGGACTACCCATATTTCCGATATCATTGATATTTAGTACCTTGGCAGTAAGCAATAGATATATAACTAAGGTGTAAGAAATGTAAACATTGATTACAAATAAATATACAAGAAGGTCTTTCTTCTTCTCTCTCTACAAGTCTAAGTTTTCTTAATTGTCTTCATTAAAACTACTGCTACAATCTTCACATGGTATCATCGCCTCGCATCGACCTGGCGCTTCCGCACCTCAATCAAAGCATTTCTTTCTCTTCTTTACCCTTTAGTTTGCAATCTGTTGTGTGATAAACAAAACAATTGGCTTCTTCCAATCTCCATAAAACTTTAAGAAATTGTTCTTCGTTCCTGCATACCAACTGTTCGATAAATTGTCTTAGTGAAAGAATTTTATACAACATCAACCATGGTGACTGCTAATCAGTTAAAGATCGTTCAATCTCCGATCACCGGTTTTATTTCCACCATTTCGACATCCGTTACAGTCAAGCTTAATGATTCTAACTATCTCACATGAAGTTTTCAGATCACTCTTCTCTTCGAAAGCCATGGCATTATGGGTTTTGTGGACGGCTCAAGAAAATGTCCTCCGCGATTTGATGATGACTCTACAAGTGAAGGGATTGAGACCGATGGTTATCTTGTCTGGAAGATGCATGACCATGCCCTTATGCAGTTGATCATTGTAACCTTGTCTCCAATGGCGATGTCTTGCATCATTGGAAGTCGAAGCTCTCATGAAATATGGGTTAATCTTGCTGAAAGATTTTCAACAGTTACAAAAGCTACGATTTTTCAAATGAAAACTGAACTCCAAAACATCATGAAAGGTTCTGAGTCTGTTTCTGTATATCTGCAAAAGATCAAGGATGCCAGAGATCATCTTGCAGCTGCCAGTGTTCATTTTGATGATAATGATGATATAATCATACTTGCTCTGAAAGGTCTTCCTGCAGAATTTAATACCTTTCGATATGTCATAAAGGGAAGAGAGAACACTATTTCGCTAAAGGATTTCAGGTCTCAATTGTTGGCAGAAGAGACTACAATTGGTCAGGACTTTGAAACATCAACATATTGTGGTTCTACAATGGTTGTTGGTACTGTGATTAACAAAGGGAAAGCTTTAGTTCTTGACCAAGATTCCTCCCATTCTGTTGAATTTGGTTCAAGCTCTGAAACCAATGACCAAAACTACAAGAGTAATGGTAATGGATTACCTTCTTCTGGTCATAGTTTTGGAGGTCCTTATAACAATAATGGCAGTCAATTTTTTAACAGTGGTGGTCATTATCAAGGAGGTTACAAAGGCACTAACTTCAAAGGCAGAAGACGAGGCAAATCATATTATTCTGGCCCCAGATTTTATCAGCCTCCATCCAACACAAGTCCTGGAATTCTTGGTGTTCCAAGACCATTTCAATCTCATTGTCCTGATCATTATTCTGAGATCCCAACATGCCAAATTTGTAACAAAAAAGGGCATGTTGCAGCTGATTGCTTTCAGAGACACAGTTCACAAGTCACAAGCTCTCAATCTCCGATTCAATGCCAAATTTGCTGGAAATTTGGTCACTATTTTCAGTGCTATCACAGAGGCAATTTTGCCTATCAAGGCAAGTCACCATCCTCAAATCTCACAGCCATGCACGTCAATCATCAACCCTCTGCATCTATGGATTAGTTATGGATTGCAAATACTAGTGCAACCTCACATATGACCTCTGAGCTAGCCAACTTGGATCTGGCAAATCCATATCATGCCAGTGACACAATAACCACAACAAGTGTTGCAGGTTTGCAAATTTCTCACATTGAAACTTCAAAATTACACACTCCTAATCATAGTCTTGCATTGAAAAATATTTCAGCATCTATTATCAGTTTATCAGTTATGTAAGGATAATAGATGCAGATTCATATGTGATGATCTATGTTTTTGGGTTCAGGACAAACTCATAGGGACAATCCTTCTCAAGGGGCTGTGTAAGGCTAGCTATTACCATATTCCTTTCCATACTATTCAGAAGCCATCATCTGCATCATCTCAATCACAAAAATGCTTTCTTGCACAACCTGTTAGTACCAGTTTATGGCATCAAAGGCTAGGTCACCCATCTAATGCAATCACTTCTGCAATGCTTCATCAAAATAAAGTCTCTATCTCTTTT
Organism: Malus baccata; assembly: GCA_006547085.1. Taxonomy (NCBI): domain Eukaryota; kingdom Viridiplantae; phylum Streptophyta; class Magnoliopsida; order Rosales; family Rosaceae; genus Malus; species Malus baccata. The sequence goes on along the minus strand of VIEB01000735.1, from coordinate 83,771 downwards.
GACACATGTAAATCAGTTTGTACATCATGTCTCGAGGGAAAATTCACCAAAATACCTTTTGTTTTTCCTACAACTAAGTTTGTACATCCACTAGAAGTCATCCATAGTGATGTATGGGGACCTGCCCCTCCCCTGTCATATGAAAGATTTCGATACTATGTAACTTTCATAGATGAATGTACAAGATTTATATGGATTTTTCCATTGAAAAATAAATCAGAAGTGTTTGCTCTCTTTGTCAAATTTCATGCTTTTCTGTGCACTCAATTTTCTGTCAAAATAAAAGTTCTCCAAAGTGATGGTGGTAGAGAGTATACCAGTGGAAAATTTCCTTGAAGTTCTGAGGATATGAAACACCAGTTATCGCAAAAAATGAGTCCCTAGGACTGCAATGAAAAGGAATTTTCCTCACACGGCCATTTGAGAATTCCTGTAGTCTCCAATTTTCCCCAACTTTGGGTTCAAATCCTTCGAGGCAACGACAATGAGGATCCCGGTTTAGCTGAGAGAAAGCATAGGCACATTGTAGAGACTGCAATTACACTACTTCAAACTGCAAGATTACCAAATCTTTTTTGGTTTCATGCTTGTGCTACTATTGGTCCGATGGTTCAGTTGAAATCGGATCCCATTCCCTAAACGTGAATCAGGTTGCATACCATATTAGCTATTCGTCATAATTAGGCATATAAAAAGGGGCTTTTAGGAATGCCATGTGCTACCTTAAAAATGCAGTCTCCCTATCAAATGTTGTATGGACAAATTCCCAGTATTACTCATCTCAAATTTTTTGGTTGTGCATATTTTCCACTCTTAAAACCATATAACACTAGTAAGTTACAACCAAAAACAACATGTGTTTTTTTAGGTTATGCAGGAAATTAAAAAGGCTTCGTATGTCTAGATATTGCTCAAATAAACTGTATATATCTAGACATGTATTATTTGATGAATCAGTTTTTCCATACAAACAGTTTTCAAGTTCTCCTAAATCTTCTCAACCTCCAATCACATCTACTTCACTGCACTCTTGTCCATCTCTGCCATGCATTACCTTAACAAATCAAGTCACATCACCACCTCATTCTCATGCATCTTCATCACATATCACAAGTTCAATATCTACAAATGCATCTCGTGCTTCAGAGTCCTTAACTGCATCTAGTGCCTCAGATTCTTTGCCTGCATCTCGAGCTTCATATTCTTTAGAAACACATGCATCTGCAAACTCATTTTTCAATCCTTCATCATCAAGTCCTAGTTTCAATCACTTATTTCATTCTGAAATACCAGCACCTACACCTACACAGCATCCAGTCCCTGTGGATCCTAATTTCCAACAAGAACACCTTCATGTGGTTCTTCCAATACCAATGAATATTCACCCTATGGTTACAAGATCCAAGAATGGTATCATCAAAAGGAGAGCTTTATCTGCCAGTGTTAGTTCTCAGTCCATTATATCAGAACCCAAATCATTCAAAGCTACTTCTAAAGTACCACAATGGCAGAATGCAATGCAGGAAAAGGTAGATGTTCTTTATTCTCAAAATACATGGTCCTTTGTTCCCCTTCCAAGTGGTAAAAACCTAGTTGGGTGTAAATGGGTGTACAGAATTAAAAAGAATGCAGATGGTACTGTGGCAAGGTATAAGGCAAGGCTTGTAGCAAAGGGCTATAGTCAGGAAGAAGGTATAGACTATGGAGAAACATTTAGTAATGTGGTTAAGCCTACAACAATTCGACTTGTTTTTGCTTTAGCATCTCAGTTCAAATGGCAACTACGGCAATTAGATGTGAAAAATGCCTTCTTACATGGGTTTTTACAAGAAGAAGTGTATATGGAGCAGCCTCCAGGTTTTCAAAGCCTTCAACATCTTTCAACTTATGTCTGCAAGCTTCAAAAATCGCTTTATACACTTAAACAAGCTCCAAGAGCTTGGAATGACAAATTCACCAGTTTTCTACCTGCATTGGGTTTTAAGCCCTCACATGGTGATTCATCCTTATTTGTTCTTCATTCTCACCACAACATTGTCATATTACTGCTTTATGTTGATGATGTCATATTAATTGGAAGCTCATCTCAGTTGATTTCTCAAGTCATCAAAGAACTCACTACAGAGTTTGAGATGAAAGATTTAGGCAATCTACATTATTTTTTGGGGTTGCAGATTAGTCACACAGATGAAAGATTATTTGTTTCTCAATCTAAATATATCACTGAACTCATTGACAAAGTGGATTTGTAGGATTGCAAACCCTATGCTACTCCTTGTTTGCTATATCACAGGCTTTTAAAAAATGATGGCAAGCCTTATCATAGCACGGAGCAATATCGCAGTGTGGTTGGAGCTCTTCAGTATCTCACCTTTACAAGACCAGATATAGCCTTCTCGGTCAATCAAGCATGTCAATTCATGCATAATCCTATGGAGTCTCATGTCATTGCAGTCAAAAGAATTCTTCAGTATCTTAAGGGAACATCAAACTATGGAATTCATTTTAAACCAGGGCCAATACATCTACAGTCCTATAGTGATGTTGACTAGGCCGGGGATCCAAATGATAGAAAATCTACCTCAGGGTTTATAATTTTTCTCGGGTCCAATCTTATCTCTTGGGAGAAGCAACATATTGTGTCAAGATCATCCACAGAAGCAGAATATCGGGCCCTCGCTATCACAGCAGCTGAACTAGCTTGGATAAGGCAATTATTTTGTGACCTACACATTTCTATTCCTCAAGCAACGATGCTTTACTGTGACAACCTCTCAGCTATCTCTTTATCCACCAATCATGTGTTTCATGCAAAATCTAAACATATTGAGATTGACTATCACTTTGTTCATGAAAGGGTTACAAGGGGTGATCTTCAAGTTCAACATGTCTCATCTGCAGACCAATTTGCTGATATACTCACGAAGGGTTTATCTGCACCTCTGTTCCAGCAGCATTGTGGCAATCTCATGCTTAGTTCCCTCGAGCATTAGATTGAGAGGGGATGTAAGAGTGTAAACAAACGCAAAGATGAGAATCCAAGTGAAGAGAATTCAAGTTCCTAGATGATGACAAGTGTCAAAAGATCCAAGGGAAGTTATAAGGATGTTAGAATCTGTTGGTGGTTAGAATGTGTAGTTAGTTTGTTAAGATACTGGCTTATGCAGTAAGCAATAGATATATGACTAAGGTGTAAGAAATGTAAACATTGATTACAAAGAAATATACAAGAAAGTCTTTCTTCTTCTCTCTCTCTACAAGTCTAAGTTTTCTTAATTGTCTTCATTAAAACTACTGCTGCAATCTTCACAGTCTTGTCTTCTGATTTCAATTTTTGCTGGATTGAGAAACCTCCGGATTTATTGTCGAATGTCCTCTTACAAGATTATATGCTTTCTTGATACCTTTGAATAAACCACTACTGTTTCTCTTAAAAAAAGAGTTGGGTCGCCGCCCTTATTGTTAAGATTTAAAATGAAACTTTAACTTCGTTCAGTCATATAATATTAAAACAAGGGTCAATCTCAGTTTATTAGTATGAAGTTTCATGGTTTTCAACTAGTTGAATACATATTTACATGTCGACACCTGGGGATCTTCCGAACAAATGCATACATTGAAATTAAACAAACATACACAAATTGAATACATATTTACATATAGGGATAGCGAGAAGGAAAAGAGAGGAAAGAGAGAAAGAGAGAGAGAGATAGACCAAAGCTCGTGGAAGACATGGCCGCAGATGGAGATGGATTAGAGATCCTCATAAATGGGCTTGAGGTCTTTGTAGCAAATTGAGCAGATTATTTTGGCGAAATTGTTGGAATCTGCATCGGCCATCTCTCTGGTCTCTAATCTAGGGTTTCGGATTTGAGATTTATTTGTGTCATGATTTTGGAGGGCCATGCATGGAGCCAACTGAGCGGGAAGAAGATGGAAGACTAAGACCTTCGTTTTTTTATCCAACAAGCATGTCTACAGGTAGTTAAGATTGGGTTGAAATGCACAACGTTTTTTTTTTGGGGGGGGGGGGTTCGCTAAGACCTTCTTGCTAAGGTTTTAGTAGGGACTAGTCCCAGTTAATACCATTTAAGTTAGTCTTATGTGAAACAAACATGGGATTACACTATAAATTAGTCCAATCTAATCTAATGAAATTTAGTGAAGTCAAACAAACACACATTAATAGTATCCTCCGTGAGTACATTAATTCTAGCTAGCAATCCAAAGAAGAGAATATATGAGAACAAATTAAATTCATGCAATTACACTAGAAGATCAACAATATATAACCAGCATACATAGATTATAAATCTATGGTACCTGAAATCCGGATTTAGATTACATAAACATATATTATGATTTGCCTCGATATCCAACAAGCATGTCTACAGGTAGTTAAGATTGGGTTGAAATGCACAGTTGCTGACTTCGGCTTGAAATGCACTTTGGACATCGGAGCATGACCATGAACCCGAACCGAATATGGTCTCCTGGTTGTTAATGCCTTCTGACGGACCTCAGATAAGGCGCTGGAGGAACTGTGGGACTGGCGGAACACCAATGTCCAAAACTCCCTCAAGAATTTGAACCACCTGCTTCATTGTTGGCCTATCATTCTCATCTTCTTGAATGCACCAGCAAACCACTTTGCATGCTCTGCTTAGTTCATCTCTGTCAGCTTCGCCTTCCAACCTGCAATCTAACAAGGCGAAAAGATCTTGCCCTTTATTAACTGCATTCGCGAGACGGATGGGAAGGAAGTTCTCTATTCATCTAACCATTCTCTGTTTCTCCTCCCTAACATGACCTCAATCAGCAACATGCCATAGCTAAATACATCGGCTTTTGGTGTGATGGCTTCACCCGAAAACCATTCTGGTGCGAGATAGCCCATAGTTCCTCTCATGGTTGTTAAAACCCGGCTGTGGTGTCTCCCCAAGAGATTCGCAAGACCAAAGTCTGCCAATTTCGGACTGTATTCTGAATCCAACAAGATGTTCTCCGGCTTAACATCGCAGTGTATTATGCAGTCTCTGCAATCGTCATGGAGGTAAGCCAAATCCTCTAGCAGTCCCTACTGTATCTAGCCTTCCAATCTAACATTATCGGGTTCTTTTGAAGTAGAAGAGATAGTAGAGAACTATTTGGCATGTAGTCTAACATTATCGGGTTCTTTGGAAGTAGAAGAGATTGTAGAGAACCATTTGGCATGTAGTCATAAACCAACAACCTCCTTGAATTGTTCGCACAAAATCCCCGCATGCAAATAAGATTAATTTGTTGGATTACACCCATAGTTCCCACTTCAGCACGAAATTGTTTCTCTCCCCGGTTTGTACTTTTCAGCTCTTTCACTACAATGGCTATTGAATTAGGCAACATCCCCTTGAATACAGAACCAAAGGCTCCTTCCTCGAGTTTTTGGGAGAAGTTCTTTGTTGCTCTTCTTAAATCTCTATGCTTGTAAAGCACCAAAGAATCGCCATTAGTCGCCAATGCTCCCACTGACAATCTCCTTCTAAAAAATATCATGACAATGAAAGCACTACTTAAGATGGAAAAGAACCCTACAAGTACTCCAATTACAATCCAAGTAGTCTTTCTCATCGTCTCATTTTTAGAATCCACAATCCGGAGATACCATACTGTGCTGTCTGGAGAATAACTTATGAAATCGAGTGTGGATGGTTGTGTTATCCTTATATTATTAAGATCCCCTGTCCACATGTAACACTGACTCCAAAAAATTATACGCAAAGGCAGTGCATGAGCAATTTATTAAGCATTCTGATCTGCATTGATCAATGCTCACATGGAAAATTTCCTTGAAGTTCTGAGGATATGAAACACCAGTTATCGCAAAAAATGAGTCCCTAGGACTGCAATGAAAAGGGATTTTCCTCACACAGCCATTTGAGAATTCCTGTAGTCTCCAATTTTCCCCAACTTTGGGTTCAAATCCTTCGAGGCAACGACAATGAGGATCCTATAGCTGCTTGCAAATACTAAAAGCACCACACGACATATTGACCTCACATTGGTCCGATGGTTCAGTTGAAATCGGATCCCATTCCCTAAACGTGAATCAGGTTGCATACCATATTAGCTATTCGTCATTCCCAAAGTAATTAGGCATATAAAAAGGGGCTTTTAGATATGAGGTTTCAAAAGAGATACAAATCCCTGCCCTGCAGTGCAGGACACTGTCTCTAATGACTATCAACCAACCCCTATGGCAACTGAACAACTCATTCCATACAGTTTATTCCACTAGCAGAGCCAAGGGGGTGCATTGGGATCCCTTGACCCCAATAAGTTTCTAAATTTTCTCTTGTGAAAAAATATTTGATCCCTATCTCATCAACAGATGAATTATGGCCAAATTTAGTGGGCCATTTGCTATTTTTTGGTTCCATCCTTCTAATGCTTTTGGTTTCCATCCCTCAAATGCTCTCCTTGGGTTGTTTCATTTGTGTTATGAGCAATCACTCGTATTAGTATTACTTTCGGTAGCTTTTGGGAGAGGAATTTGTTATGTATTTTGTTTGAGTGAGAGCTATTAGTGCATGTGTAATTTGAGTTTGAAAGTTAAACACTCTATTGTCTATTTGTAATCTCCATTTTGATATATTTGAAAGCTATTTTTAAATGAAAGTATGATCGATTTTCTAAAACTATTTTTTAATCCCATCGTTGTAAATTCCTAGCTCCACTACTGGTTTATTCCAAAAGAGATTTCTGAGTTAATAGATCATTATAGACTTATAGGTGCCTTATGATCGAAATTACGATCAAGAACGAATTCCTCCCCTATCAAGTCCAGGGTTTATGAGTAGATACATTGACAGATTTATTGAAAAGCTAAAAGAGGTGATGCATAAAGAGGTGGAAGTATGGCTGTTAAGTGTGAAACTTTATAGGCCTAAGCATGGTCCACCACCAATATACACCATCCATACTTAATACACCTCACAGTTACTTTTTAAACTAAAAATTATCTCAATACACCCCACTTACTAACCAAATTTACCCTCACATCACACCCCACACATTCCATACACCCCACATACCCCACACCAAAATCCACCTCAAGTACTCATCTTGTACCCAAAAAAAAAAGAAAATTTAGTCTTTGTCTTAAGCCCATTTGCAACCTCTAAATAAAACTTTGACCTCTAAATAAAACTTCGTGAAAAAGAGGAAAGGGAAGTGAACATTTGCAACCTACAAATATTAGTTTGGACTACTGTATTCTTTATTTATTGCTTCTTCTTTTCCAGTACTGTGAAAAATCACGAGCAATTCATGAATACCCATATCAGGTGTAGTCTTTAATTCATGAATAACGCATTACAGCATATCAAGAAACTACATAATATAAATTAAATTAAGAATAACTAAACAGAGAATGAGCAATAAGGGAAAGAACGGAAAAAAGTCAAAATCTTATCAAATGATTTGGGGTGCAGGAAGAAAATAATTGTTCTTTAAAAATAAAAATAAAAACTTTAAAGGGCTTAAATAGTCATGCTATACAAGTCATTTGACATTAAATATTGAATGGGGTGTATTCAACAATTTGTGGGATGCCAATAAAAAAACCCTAATGAAAGTCATATATAATCATATATTCTTCATTGTGTACAAATTTCTCTATCTATATGTATATGCATATTAGGTACCTATGTATGTAATATAGTTATGTGCCAAGACAATTTGTATCAAAACTTATGTACTGATACATTCGTACTGAAATTTATGTACTGATGCAATCGTACCAAAACTTATGTACCAATGCGATCGTATCGAAACTTATGTACTAATGCGATCGTATCGAAACCTATGTACGGACACATTTTACCGAAACTTATGTATGATGCATTCATACCAAAACTTATGTACCGATGCATTCTTACCGAAACATATGTACCGATGCATTCTTACCGAAACTTATGTACCAATATATTCGTACTAAAACTTACGTACCGAAACTTATGTACCGATGCAATCGTACCAAAACTTATTTACTGAATGGACTAACAGGCGACAGAGACTATGGCGTTGATGTCTTGATGACAACCTGTGTCTGACCTGCGCTAAGCATCTGCTAATCGGCTGAGGAACAGAACGGATTAAGAGACAACAGAGACGATGGTGTTGATGACCTGATGAAGACATGTGTCTGTAGACATAAACAATGGGCGTTGTACAGATATGAGATTGCCAGTCAATCTAGAAAAGAGATATAGATAAATATGAGATTGTCATTTGAAAAGTTAATATACAAAAGAAAATTATCCAGCATGTGAAAAAAAAACATATCATACACCACATTTATGTGTACAAGGCCGCTGACGTCGTGTTTGAAGACTCGTACAAGCCTCATTTGATCTCCAGCGTTAAGTTGTTGTACTTTGACGGGATAACGGGTGGGGACTGCTGGACGTAGTGGAAGAACAACGGCATGACCACAATAGACCGTGGATATCTCGACCACCACCAAGGTTATGAACGCCAAAAGCAATGATGAAGTCATGGAAAACACTCAATCTGATCAAGGAAACTACATAAAATCGAGGAAAAAAACATTATTAAAGTCTTGGACTTATTGACATCGATCAACCCTATTATTAGTAGTAGTTATAATTAACATCAACATGATTGGAAAAAGATTTCGAATTTTTAAAAAAAATATTAAAAAATTATATTTCAATCCTTGAAGAATATTACTTTTAGAACAAAACCATGTATAAGATTAAAGACTAACTTTAGTCCTTGACATTTAATTGTAACGATCAAATATTAATTAGATTGTAATAATTATTGGGATTTTTAATGTATTATAAATTGATCCTCATAAACAATAAAAATATTATTTGACAATTAATATTAAGTTTTCACAATAATTGAAGCCATATATATATATATATCATGTTAAAGGATTTGTGTGTATGTGTGTGTGTGTATGTGTATATAGGGGATAGGATCAAGGGACAAACATTTTGACAAATATTTTTACACTTTTTTTAAACCTTTAGATTACAAAACATCCAAAGGTTCACATTCATTCATTAAATGACATGGATGCTTAAGTGGATTTTAACTAATATTAAACATAAAAATAAAATTCAAAAAGCATAAAATATGGAAGGTAATTAAAAATAAAATTCAAAATGAAGAAACCCTAGTTTTATTGATTCGAAGTATTGTAACCTCCATCTCCCTATTTGCCGATGAGGCCGGCAACTTTCATATGATTGATATGAAATTTTGATGCCTTCTACAACGAATCAAGCTATTAGTCTTTTGAATATTCATTACGTAAGAAAAATGTACAAAACCCTAAGTTGTTGTTTGGACCCGATTTTACATCATCGGCCCAAGCGATCGAGGCCGTTGAGTGGGCATGATTCTCGACTGCCAGATGAGAAAGTGGAGATAATTTGATTATTAAAGGATAATATTATAATTATTTTTTAATATGAATTATCTCGGTATCTTCTTAAACCAGATAAATAGAATGCGAGTCATATCCTGAATAAGCAGTACAATTCGAATTGATTTGGGATGTCTGTCAGCACTGGGAAGCAAGATGAATTTAAAATTCGTTTGATCAGAATGATGATGGCTATTGACGATGAGGTAGGAGACCTAAGGGGCCGTGTCAAAAGTTATCAACCATATATATATATATAAATTGACGACATGAGGTCTGCCAATTCATGGGAAAGGTGCAACCTATATATATTGGGTGGTTGATTAGATGGACGTTACCCAAGCTTGCAGATTATCTTAGATTCGATAAGATGAGTTTTAATTGTTTGGGAGTCTTTTTCAGCTTATCAACCAGTGCGTATTCGTCACTATAAATACAGAGTCGCAGGCAACGTTCAAGAAACCCCTGCAAATCAATACAAAATTGCCCTGCGCAAACTCTCAAACAACTTGAGATTTTTTCTTCTTCTTTTTCGCTGACACATCTTCCGTTGGCATCAACAGCACTGTGGAAGCAACCGGTGATATCTTAAGTCGGCATAGATAGCTCTGTCACCGTAGAATCCGTCGGTCTCGTAGTATCTTCCGTTGGCATCAACAGCACTGCGGCGAGAACGGTTGATTACCTATCCAAGTCTCGGTCGAGAAGGGTTTCTGAATCCTTATTGGTCGAGGTCATCTCATCAGCCTTCTTGGCGAAGTGAGGTGTTACAAGTTATTACATTCGGCACATTGAAAGCCGAATTTGATATTGAACTTTGTAAGAATAGTAACTTTGTCTTCAGGTTCAAGAGCCCAAGAGGCCGAGACGTGTTCCTTTCTCGGCCGCAATTCCCCTGCAAATCAATACAAAATTGCCCTGCGCAAACTCTCAAACAACTTGAGATTTTTTCTTCTTCTTTTTCGCTGACACATCTTCCGTTGGCATCAACAGCACTGTGGAAGCAACCGGTGATATCTTAAGTCGGCATAGATAGCTCTGTCACCGTAGAATCCGTCGGTCTCGTAGTATCTTCCGTTGGCATCAACAGCACTGCGGCGAGAACGGTTGATTACCTATCCAAGTCTCGGTCGAGAAGGGTTTCTGAATCCTTATTGGTCGAGGTCATCTCATCAGCCTTCTCGACGAAGTGAGGTGTTACAAATTATTACATTCGGCACATTGAAAGCCGAATTTGATATTGAACTTTGTAAGAATAGTAACCTTGTCTTCAGGTTCGAAAGCCCAAGAGGCCGAGACGTGTTCCTTTCTCGGCCGCAATCGCAAGATGCAGAAGTCAGCCGCACACCCAACGCAACATCAACAAATTTACTCCTCAGCCGAGCTCGGCCGACAAGTTGGCACACCCCGCATTCACCGAATGACGTAGTTAGGTTATAGATTACTTGGCCTGCGCGCCACGTAGGCTTGGTAGTTTCTAGGGTCAACATTTTGGCACGCCCAGTGGGACCCAGTGCTAAAACTACGAAGTTCACATGATATATCTCGATCAGGCTTCATGGGATGAGTTTCATTGCCTATTAAAGGAGCAAAAACAACTTTTCGAGATATGGGATCGAATTTCTGAAAGGCAAGAGGCCGGGGGGCAAATTTCCACTCCGGCCACAACCAATATTCGACCTAAGAAAATTGTTAATTTGGCCGAAGAACAAAGGCCACCTTTTTTTCAGTCGAGGCTGAAAATATGGTCGGCCAAGAAGAAAAAGTTCAAATTTTTGAGCCACAAATCGACTCAGAAAATGATTTGACAGGAAAGTGCTCCAACGACGAACAAGGCCGAGACATAGGCCTAGCCGAAAAAACCGGTTGATTACCTATCCAAGTCTCGGTCGAGAAGGGTTTCTGAATCCTTATTGGTCGAGGTCATCTCATCAGCCTTCTCGACGAAGTGAGGTGTTACAAATTATTACATTCGGCACATTGAAAGCCGAATTTGATATTGAACTTTGTAAGAATAGTAACCTTGTCTTCAGGTTCGAAAGCCCAAGAGGCCGAGACGTGTTCCTTTCTCGGCCGCAATCGCAAGATGCAGAAGTCAGCCGCACACCCAACGCAACATCAACAAATTTACTCCTCAGCCGAGCTCGGCCGACAAGTTGGCACACCCCGCATTCACCGAATGACGTAGTTAGGTTATAGATTACTTGGCCTGCGCGCCACGTAGGCTTGGTAGTTTCTAGGGTCAACATTTTGGCACGCCCAGTGGGACCCAGTGCTAAAACTACGAAGTTCACATGATATATCTCGATCAGGCTTCATGGGATGAGTTTCATTGCCTATTAAAGGAGCAAAAACAACTTTTCGAGAGATGGGATCGAATTTCTGAAAGGCAAGATGCCGGGGGGCAAATTTCCACTCCGGCCACAACCAATATTCGACCTAAGAAAATTGTTAATTTGGCCGAAGAACAAAGGCCACCTTTTTTTTCAATCGAGGCTGAAAATATGGTCGGCCAAGAAGAAAAAGTTCAAATTTTTGAGCCACAAATCGACTCAGAAAATGATTCGATAGGAAAGTGCTCCAACGATGAACAAGGCCGAGACATAGGCCTAGCCGAAAAAACCACGCCAATTGATATGATTATTGGCGATAAAGCTTTACAAAAGCCTCGGCCTTGGACCCATTATCAAACAAAGCCTCGGCCGAAACTTATATACATATATATATATGCAGCTTTTGGCCGAATTGACCATGCAACTTTTGGCCGAATTGACCATGAAAAAAAAAAAAAAAAGGGTCATTCGGCTTACCGTGTGTGTGTGTGTGTGTGTGTGTGTGTGTGTGTATATAAAGTTAGCTGACATAAGGATGCCATTTCCGTGAAGAAGGGTAAATAGGCTTCAGCCTATGAATGTGTGGTTACAGGTGGGGAGTTATGCTTAGTTTCAAGTCACGTTGACAATTAATTTCCTTGACCATCCGGCTTTCGAGCCGAAGCTCAAGGAAACTGGGGGGCAATGTTTGGACCCGATTTTATATCATCGGCCCAAGCGATCGAGGCCGTTGAGTGGGCATGATTCTCGACCGCCAGATGAGAAAGTGGAGATAATTTGATTATTAAAGGATAATATTATAATTATTTTTTAATATGAATTATCTCGGTATCTTCTTAAACCAGATAAATAGAATGCGAGTCATATCCTGAATAAGCAGTACAATTCGAATTGATTTGGGATGTCTGTCAGCACTGGGAAGCAAGATGAATTTAAAATTCGTTTGATCAGAATGATGATGGCTATTGACGATGAGGTAGGAGACCTAAGGGGCCGTGTCAAAAGTTATCAACCATATATATATATATAAATTGACGACATGAGGTCTGCCAATTCATGGGAAAGGTGCAACCTATATATATTGGGTGGTTGATTAGATGGACGTTACCCAAGCTTGCAGATTATCTTGGATTCGATAAGATGAGTTTTAATTGTTTGGGAGTCTTTTTCAGCTTATCAACCAGTGCGTATTCATCACTATAAATACAGAGTCGCAGGCAACGTTCAAGAGACCCCTGCAAATCAATACAAAATTGCCCTGCGCAAACTCTCAAACAACTTGAGATTTTTTCTTCTTCTTTTTCGCTGACACATCTTCCGTTGGCATCAACAGCACTGTGGAAGCAACCGGTGATATCTTAAGTCGGCATAGATAGCTCTGTCACCGTAGAATCAGTCGGTCTCGCAGTATCTTCCGTTGGCATCAACAGCACTACGGCGAGAACGGTTGATTACCTATCCAAGTCTCGGTCGATAAGGGTTTCTGAATCCTTATTGGTCGAGGTCATCTCATCAGCCTTCTTGGCGAAGTGAGGTGTTACAAGTTATTACATTCGGCACATTGAAAGCCGAATTTGATATTGAACTTTGTAAGAATAGTAACTTTGTCTTCAGGTTCGAGAGCCGAAGAGGCCGAGACGTGTTCCTTTCTCGGCTGCAATCGCAAGACGCAGAAGTCAGCCACGCACCCAACGCAACATCAACAAATTTACTCCTCGGCCGAGCTCGGCCGACGAGTTGGCACACCCCGCATTCACCGAAGGATGTAGTTAGCTTATAGATTACTCGGCCTGCGCGCTACGTAGGCTTGGTAGTTTCTAGGGTCAACATTTTGGCACGCCCAGTGGGACCCAGTGCTAAAACTACGAAGTTCACATGATATATCTCGATCAGGCTTCATGGGATGAGTTTCATTTCCTATTAAAGGAGCAAAAACAACTTTTCGAGAGATGGGATCGAATTCTGAAAGGCAAGAGGCCGGGGGGCAAATTTCCACTCCGGCCACAACCAATATTCGACCTAAGAAGTCAGCCGCGCACCTAACGCAACATCAACAAATTTACTCCTCGGCCGATCTCGGCCGACGAGTTGGCACGCCCCGCATTCACTGACGTAGTTAGCTTATAGATTACTCGGCCTGCGCGCCACGCAGGCTTGGTAGTTTCTAGGGTCAACAGTTGTATATTATTGTTTATATATGTAGGATGATTAAATTACGTTTTACAAAATCCTTTTAGTTTTGTCAATTTAGGTCATTGATGATTTTTTTGCTTTTTTTAGCTTTTCGAATCAAACAAACAACTTGATTTCATTCGTATACGCTTTTATTTTTTTTATTTATTATTATAGCATTTCCGTTTCCACTGAGTATTAATCCTATCCCCGGTATCACTTTTTTGTTTTTTAAATCATTCTTTTTTTGTTATTTATTAGGGTTCATTTTTTATAAAATGCAAGAAGCGATTTCATCCAAGGCATTGCAGGGAGGGAGATGGAGGTTACAGTATTTTCATGTTTTTTTTTTCTTATTTTTTAATTTTTTACGGTAGGTTCAAAGTTTGATTATTGGTTTTTTCAATTTTATCCTATTAGAAATTAATTTTTAATTCAGATTAGTGTTTTATTTATTAGTTATAATCTGCATATATATATATGCATATTGCGTACTTATGTAAGTACTATAGTTATGTGTCGAGATATTTTGTACCAAAACTTATGTACCAATATATTTCGTACCGAAACTTATGTACCGAGACAATCGTACCAAAACTTATGTACCGATATATCGTACCCAAACTTATGTACCCCGATGTTGTCCTACCGAAACTTATGTACCGATACATTCGTACTGAAACTTATGTACCGATACATTTGTACTAAAACTTATGTACGGATGCATTCATACCAAAACTTAAGTACCGATGCATTCGTACCAAAATTTATGTACCGATGCTTCGTACCGAAACTTATGTACGATGCATTTATACCGAAACTTATGTACCGATTCATTCGTACCGAAACTTATGTAGCGATATATTGTACCCAAACTTATGTACCGATGCAGTCGTACCGAAACCTATGTACTGATGCATTTGTACCGAAACTTATGCACCGATACATTTGTACTGAAACTTATGTACCGATGCATTCGTACCAAAATTTATGTACCGATGCATTCGTACCGAATCTTATGTACCGATGCATTCGTACCAAAATTTATGTGCCGATGCATTCGTACCAAAATTTATGTACCGATGCATTCGTACCGAAACTTATGTACCAATGCAATCGTACGAAACTTATGTACCAATATATCGTGCCAAAACTTTGTACTGATATATCGTATCGAAACTTATGTATCAATATAATCATACCGAAACTTATGTGCTAATACTTCCATGCGCATGATGTATCACTCATTATTCTAATCACATTGAAAAATCTCTCATGCACTAGATAAGCCCTCACGGCAGGGTATGCTCTGGGGTTGAGTGGGTCTATAGCATAAGTCAAAATGTGAATTTTTATGAAGTACCGTGTAGCTTTATTATTTTTTCATTTTCTAACCAAAATGATTCCTGATATTTGCATAACACATGAATAACATATGTGTGAGCGTGTGTGTGTATTCCTTCCTATATTAGAATGTCATATATATTTTTCATTCATACCAAAGCCTGATAAACTTACAGCATGAACGAAAGCATCATACGCTTCCTCGACCACGTATATCAACACTGTTCCCGAATAAACTAATGTGCCTCGGTCGTGTGATGTGCTAAAGATTGTTGGATCAATAGGCAACATCTTTCCATTCATAGCTATGCTTTGAAGATCTACGTTATAGTTCCTAAAACACCAATTAGGAGTTAGTTAATTTAGTTAGAGGAAAAAACTTAATCACACATAATAAATACATACAAAATAAAGACTTACACTGCTGGGACTAGTGGAGTATAAACCATCCTCGGGTCTACTGTCTCCCCAAGAGCAAGTACGCCCCCTCCATTGCCATCTCTCCTCAGACAATGGGAGAAGATATTTAGGGCTAACCCCCGAGAGGACAACTGCGAAATAATTGATGCATCTCCTGGGCCAAACCCAAGTATGCCATTGTATGGGCTCCACCTATAATGCTAGACTCATAGCTAGGTAGTACACCTATTTCCAGGACAGCACCCAAGGGAAGTATGAAGCATCAATAAACTAGAAAATGTATGATGGTTGTTAAAAAATAAAAATAAACGTTAGAATATTTACCCAAAAATAATTGATTCGAAAGAGGTAAATTGTCGGGTAATCATTTCAAAATGTATTTTATCACAAACATAATACCCGACAGCCTCATCTCCGTCTCTATAAGTGATATTGTAAGTGCATTGGTTGCTCTGACGAGAGCATAAACCAATGCACAGTTGGTGTGAGCAATAGATCGTCCTTGCAATCCATGAGCTACCACGGTTATAAGCGGTGATCGGAACTCCATGAGCTACCAACCTATGAAACATAAATGAAACGAATTAATAAGACCAAATTCTGCCAATTTCGGACTGTATTCTGAATCCAACAAGATGTTCTTCGGCTTAACATCGCAGTGCATTATGTAGTCTCTGCAATCATCATGGAGGTAAGTCAATCCTCAGGCAATCCCTACTATATCTAGCTTTCCAATCTAACATTATCGGGTTCTTTCGAAGTAGAAGAGATTGTAGATAACTATTTGGCATGTAGTCTAACCTTATCAGGTTCTTTGGAAGTAGAAGAGATTGTAGAGAACCATTTGGCATGTAGTCATAAACCAACAACCTCTTTAAAGTGTTCACGCAGAATCCCCGCATGCAACTTTGGGTTCAAATCCTTCAAGGAAATGACAATGAGGATCCCACAGCTGCTTGCAAATACTAAAAGCACCACACGACATATTGACCTCACATTGGTCTTATGGTTCAGTTGAAATTGGATCTCATTCCTTAAAGTCTTGGTACCAGGCATAAAACGTGAGCTGACCATTGACTTCAAGTGTGGCTCTAATCAAGGCATCAGAATAGTCAGATAAATTAAAAGGTAATCCATCAAGCTCAAAAGAAAAAGGACCAGGTGCAGGATTTTGCACATTTCTCCAGGATGTAAGAACTAGTTTTCTCTTGGTGCGATTATTGTATCCAAGCTCAGCAGCCGGCAGCCAAGTATCCAACAGGTGGTCGAAACTCTGCCATATAACAACATGCATCTGTTATGACAAAGTTCCCATTGTCAAGAAGCTTTGCTACACTAGAATTAGAGACCTTTGATCTTGAATTAGTTGACCATAATGCAACTTTAGAGGGGCTACTTAAGGTCAAGTTTCCATTTTCGGCAAGTTCTAATGTTAAAAGTGTTCGTGGCAGGAATTTCCGTCGGGGATGTTCCCTGGCCGACGAGCACACAGCTCCCCGAGAGGTTGGCGCCGGTTGATGCTTTCTGTCGGGCTTCTGCTTCATTGGCGGGCTTATCAGGCAAGGCTTGTCGGGCAAGGCTTGTCGGGCAAAGCTTATCGGGCAAGGCTGATCGTCTTGCAACTTCCTATCTTTATGGTTTTTCAAGGGGGTTGAGAGCTTTAGAAAAGGGGTAGGGAGATGAGTTTACAGAAAGAAATCGATACTACAACAAGAGTTGAACAAGGTAGCAGAGCTATTACAAAGGCTTGAGTGAAGGTTTATCCCGAAAAAGATGAAGGCTTGGGCTGACTACAACTTTGTTTTAAGGCAAATCTGGCTTTTGAGCAGAGTTTGTGCTTGTATTTGTTTGTTTGTTTGAGTGTCATCAACTCTGATTTTTCTTTCTTCTTTTATAGACATTTTGGCTTGGCCTCCTGTAGCAGTAATCTTGCCCGAATGCAGTTTTGAAGGATAGTGACTCATCAACTATTTACTTGTACTACCACTGTAAAGTACTTTTGGGCTGATTAGCTGGCTGGTCTACACCACTTGGTCTTTGGGTAGGTGAGCAAGTGGTGCAAATGGTCTGCACCTAGTCAGGAAAGGCATTTTTTGCCTTCTGGGCTTCGGGTTTCTCTCCTCTTTTTGGGCCACATCCCTTTTGAGCCCAAAGTTTAAGTTTTAACCCAAACAGTGCCCCCTTCAATCGATATTCAGACTGGAATTCCAGGCGCTGGTATTGATTAAATATCTGCATGCTTGTATACCTACCCTTGGAACTTGTGTTTTCTAGACAGGATATCTATGATCCTGCGTCTCTTGCTCTTCTCACAACCTTTGGGCTATCCTTTGAGGTTTCTATAAATTCAGGCTTGAAATTGCTTCTGTTCAACCAACAAACCTCATTCAGCCTTCGCGCCATTAAGCCTGAGTACTCCTACCTTCTTAGTTTCCTTCCCCAAAACTGTGAAATAAGTTCTTCAGAATTCAAGTGGGGTTTCCTAAAACTTCCTTTTCGTGAGAAAAAGAGTTTTCATCAGATAACCACTATCTCCAACACCTTTGGTCAAACACCCCGCTATCTCTAACACTCTTGGTCAGGGGTTTTCCTCATGAATACCTGCTCTCCTGCTTGTCGTCATGATAAATCAGGCTTTACCATCATATATGGTGATGACTCTGCCTGAGGATCCTCTACCAAGCGCATCTTGGCCGCACAACCCAATCACCTGATCGGATTCTATCCATGAAGACATCGGAAAACCAGCTGAGACGTCATTGCAACCAGAAGGAATATAACGTAGCACATCAGAATTGAATCTGTTGTAAACTTCACCAATTTGTCGAAATGAAATGAACATTATCTTAGTAGCTTTGTGTCTTTCTGTCTTATTGAATGATTAATGAATATACATTATACTTTAACATCCTGAAACCTGCTTTACTTTGCATCATCTTCAATATAACAATCTTTAACATCCCATAACGTAGGACAATACTTTTTCAAGAATTTAACATTAATGGGATGTTTCTGCCAATTTCCTTCGAGGTCCGCCAAGTAATATCCTCCTTTGTCTAATACTCGCTAAGCTCCTAGAGGAATGACTGTCTTCCACACCAAATCTCCTTCCTTGAAGAACTTTGTCTTCACCTTTTTGTTATAAGATCGGGCAACAGCTTTCTTTCCTTCCTGAATCTGGTTCAAGGCTTCAATTCGGGCTACATCTAAGTCTTCAATCCCCTGACACATGGCTTCGATATACTCCTCACTGTGTAACCCAAACTGATTTTGAATTCTAACATAACTCACATTGATCTCCATGGGAAGCACTGCATCTTGCTCGAAGGTTAAAGCATACGGAGTTATCCCTGTTCCTGCCCTCTTGGAAGTTCTGTATGCCCACAAAGTATTCCCCAGCTTTTCATGCCACTTTTCCGGACTATCTATCACCATTCTTTTGATAATATTTACCAAAATCTTGTTGCTGGATTCTGCCTGGCCATTTGACTGCGGGTAGTAAGGACTGGACTGGATCATCTTTATTTTGTATTTGCTTGCAAACTCTTCAACTTCTTTTGAAATAAAAGATGGCCCCCGATCCGTTAATATGGTTTTGGGCACTCCAAATATGTACAGAATCTTGGTATCAATAAAACTTTTGACTGCAGTCGAAGTTATGGATTTCACGGCCGAGGCCTCTACCCACTTGGTAAAGTAATCCGTTGCCACAATGATAAAAGTGTACCCCGTGCTAGAAGCTAGATAGATCTGCCCGATGAAGTCCATTGCCCATCCTCTGAAGGGCCAAAGCTTGACTACTGGATTTAAAAGTACTGAGGGTACATGTTGAAGAAGACCATGTCTCTGACATTCTTCACAGCCTCAGGCATAAGACTTGCAATCTTTTTCCATATCGGGCCAGAAATAACCATATCTTCTCAGCAACCACCTCATCTTCGTTCCCGCCTGATATGCTCCACAAATTCCTTCATGTACTTCGGCCATTACTCTCATAGATTCCTCTTGGCCTAAGCACTTCAATAATAACCCATCTAGAGTCTTCCTTAGCAGGTCCTTCGCCCATAAGACATACTTGGTTGATTGCTGTCTATCCTTCTTGCTTGTGGGTGAAGAGGGATCCTTTAAATAATGAATGATGGGCGACCTCCAATCTTCTATCTCCGTTCCTAGAACCATTACATCCAGACTAAACCCTATTTCCAGGATAGAATGAAGGTTTCTTCTTTGAATCTCGACATCCAACCCATATTTTCTTTCCTGTATTAGCATGCCTGAAGCTAATTGCGCCATCTCGTTGGCCGTTAGGTTGGATCCTCTGGGAACATGACTAACCGATATCTCAGAGTCCCAATAACTCAGCAATTGTGTGGCCGCCAAGTAATATTCGGCAATGGTGATATGTCTGCACTTGAACTCCCCATTTAGTTGGTTTATTACTAACTCTGAATCGCCAAAGACCTCTACCTCCATTGCCCCCAGATCCATCAAGATTTCCAAACCAATTATTAAGGCCTCATACTCTGCCCGATTATTGGTATTCCCTTGGTAATCCAAGATAAATGAGTAATAATGATATACCCTTGAGGGTTGATAATTATAATCCCTGCTCCTGAAACCTTCTGAGTGTGGGAACCATCAAAATATAGCTTCCAATGAGTAATCCATAGACCAGCCACTCTTTTTATCTCTTGCTGAACCCATTCCTCTTTGCCCGAGACACCTTTGCTTGGCGGGATCCAAACACTAGTAACTTCCAGGGTTCCTGGGATATTGATTATCTCATCTTGAAACTATTAATGCTCCGCCAAGAAGTCAGCGATTGCTTGACCTTTGACTGCCCTTTGGGGTACATACTGAAAGTTGAATTCTGATAATGTTATAATCCACTTCCCAATCCTTCCGGTTGGCATTGGTTTTGATAACATGTACTTTATCACGTCCGTCTTGGTGATGATGTGCACGTGACAAGGTAACATGTAATGCCTCAGCTTATTGGCCATAAAATACAGGGCTAAGCACAATCTCTCTACTGGGGAATATCTTGTTTCTACCTCGGTCAGAATTCTACTGAGGTAGTACACTGCCTGCTCTTTCCCACCTTCATTATTTTGAGCTAGCAAACTCCCGATCGATTTATCTGAAGCGGAGATATATAGCTTCAAGGGTTTTCCCCTTTGAGGTGGCACCAACACTGGCGGAGAAGTCAAATAAACTTTGATACTGTCGAAAGCCTTTTGGTGTGGTGGTCCCCACTCGAAATTCTCCTTGTCCTTCAATCTTAGCAAATGAGTCAGCGGTTGGATCTTGCCTACTAAATTGGCAATGAATCTCCTCAAGAAATTAACTTTGCTTAGCAGCCTCTGGAGTTGCACCTTGTTGGTGGGTGAAGGCGACTCTATTATTGCCCGTGATTTGTTCTTGTCCACTTCTACACCTCTTTGATGAACCAGGAATCCCAACAAGTTGCCCGCTCTTACTCCAAACGCACACTTCTTTGGATTCATCTTCAATTTATGGACCCTCATTCTTGTCAATGCCTGCTTGAGGTCTATCAGATGCTACTTTTCTGTCTTGGATTTCACCACGATGTCATCAATATACACCTCCATATTATGGCCAATTAGATCATGAAAGATGGCATTCATTGCCCTTTGGTAGGTCGCACCAGCATTCTTGAGCCCGAATGGCATGACTAGACATTCATATGCCCCCACATGCCCAAGACACCTAAAAGTTGTTTTATGTATATCCTCCGGAACCATCTTTATCTGATTATACCCAGCTTTTCCATCCATAAAAGATAAGATATTGTGTTTTGCTACTGTATCTATGGATAGATCTGCCATGGGCATGGGATACTCATCTTTCGGTGTAGTGCCATTAATATTTCTGTAATCAACACAACATCATACTGCTTTTGTTATAGCCTTTAAAAGGGGTACAATGTTGGCTAACCACTCCACATATTTGGCTAGCCTGATAAATCCGACTTTCACTAGCCTCTCAATCTCTTCTTTGACCTTTTCTTCTATCTCCTTCGACATCCTTCGCGGTGCTTGCTTAACAGGTTTATATCCTTCCTTGATGGGCATTCTGTGTTCCACCAAGGTTGCATCTAAACTTGGCATCTCAGTATAACGCCAAGCAAAACAATCTTTGAATTCTTGCAAAAGACAGATAATTTTTGCCCAATCATCAATCTCCAATAAACCACTAATTTGTATTGGTCTTGGATCTTCCTCTGTCCCTAGATCAATAAATTCCAGAAGATCTTGGACTTCTGGTGGTGGCTTATCAGGTTCTGCACACAAAAATTCTACTAGCTCCGGGCTCTCGGGCAGGTCGTCTGGCTCATCTAGATCGTATATGCACTCGGCCATTTGAATGACCCTTTCCAATTCTTCTTGACAAGATTCCTCCTTGCTTTTATCCTAGCTGGTCAAAGCTCCTACTTGCCATTCCTGCTCTTCTCTATCTAAGAGCTCATTTTCTTGCCTTCTTCCTTTCCCATACACCAACAGTCATTTAATCAGGGATCTGACTGCCATTACCTGATCCTTCGTTTTTTGTTCTATCATTGATGGTGTAGGGGTGTTGGGACGATACAAGGTATATCCCACTCCTCTCTAGTAAGGAGCATTCCTTGTTCTAGAAGCTTTTTGGCCGTCATCTTGGTAGGGCGGCCGTTCTCATCTGCTCCTAAAGACTTGGCCTCTACCATTTCCCAAAAACCTGGTCCTTCTGCGCCTGCTTCATGATAAACAGCCACTTGTTGATGTAGAGTTGAGGGTATGGCAAGACTTTGGTGGATCCAATCTCTTCCGAGTAAGGCTCCATAGGTGGAAGTGCAGTCCACCATAAAGAATGCCAACATGATCTGTTTAGACCCCAAATCCACTTCTAAAGGCAATATCCCATGAGTTTTGGTGATAGCGCCTGAGAAGCTAGAAACCGTGAGGTCTGTAGGAATAAGATCCTTTGTGCCTCTCCCCAACCTTTTCATTTGTTTGGCCGGTAGTACATTAACAGCCGCTCATCCATCAATTAATATTCTTTTGAAAGGCACTCATTCCAAATAGGCTGTAACGTATATGGGCTTCAGATGATTGGCAAGCGAAATGCTCGGGTGGCTGAACATCATCTTGTCCATATAGATTCTTAAAGGACCATCCTTGGGTGCTTCAAATGATTCAGCTTTCCCCGATTCTCCCTCTTCAGCTACATTCACGCTGACATGAGCCATTATTGGCTCAGTTGTCACATAGTCTTCTTCCATCGTGGCAGGCTGATCAGGTCTGACACTAAACATGGCGGATAGCACGTACACCATGTTGATATGAAAGTTGCTAGGCTCTGACAGTTCTTCTTTCTTACTCCCAATCTGGTCCATGAACTCATCTAACCAAGCCATCGCATCTGCGAGAAGCAGTGGTTCTGGTGCCTCCTCTTGCTGATTCACGTCTAAATACAGTGTTTTCTTTGGAACTTCCCCGAAGGGATCCACTAATGATGGAGAATGTGGTTTTCTTTCAGGTGAAACAGTTTCAAAACAAATAGGCTGCTCTGTCTTCCATCCGAGAGTTGGTACCATGATCATATCTTCTTGAGCTCTCCTCAAGATCCTGTATTTCCCAGGGTGCAGGCTTTGTGGCACATGGTTTCGTTAGCCTTTTCCACCTCCTTTTTACTCCTCCAGCGGAGCTGACTACTCCCCCCAGATGACGTTTTCTCCAACTTTTGATTCTTGGATGCTTCCGACGTCGCAGGGGTTTTTAAGGAATTCATGTAGGCTTTGTGTTGCCTTTGAACCCTTCTGACCATGGAGGCTCCCATTTGTTTAACGAGCTGTCCATTTTTCCCAACCACGTACCATTTTCGCCCGAGGTGGGCAGGATTATCTTTTTTGACAGGGTTTGTTATCCTGTCATTTCTCCTGACTTCTTTTCCCATATGGTCGTACTGAGAGTGCTCTACACCCCTCTCTTTCGGCTTCTTGGCATCTTTATCTTCTGCCTTCTCAGAAACTTCATGGTTGCGAAATATCTCTAATAAAGCCCTTGGTTGGGAATCACCTCCTAACTGCTGAAATACACTTTGGGAGGTATCTCTTCCTGCAGTCCGCCGAGCTTTCTCATGTGCTTCTCTTCTCTTTTCTTCTTCATTCCTTCTGATCAGTTCCTGATCTATGAGGGCTCCTGTAGGCGGTATTTCGAGCTCACACTCGCATTAGCACTTACTGCACAGCACCATCCCTTTGATTATAGCAGCTCTTAGATATTCGGGCAAGTTGACCACCCCTTTTGTGGGTTTATCAACCAATCTTCTTTGTTCTTCCCTTGTGACTTTTTCTTTTCCCTTCTCAGCCCAGGCCATACTGATCATATTTATTGGGGCCTCTGAGAAGGAATCTGTAGGTTTATCCATCACTGCTTCTAGCTGGTTGGTTTCAAGTCTATTATCTTTTTCCCCAGATAGAGGTAAAGATATAGGAATAGTTGGACTTATAACCAGGTTGGCTTCCTGCTTGAAACCTGCGGATGCGTTCTCCAGTCTTTATAGCATTTGCAACAAAGCAGTTTGCAAATCTTCTGATCGTTGTGACATATCTCTTTTGATCAAATGTAGTCCCACTGGACGTGCCAAAACTATGTTCGTGGTAGGAATTTTCGTCGAGGATGTTCCTTGGCCGACGAGCACACAGCTCCCCGAGAGGTTGGCGTCGGTTGATGCTTTCTGTCGGGCTTCTGCTTCACTGGCGAGCTTATCGGGCAAGGCTTGTCGGGCAAGACTGATCGTCTTGCAACTTCCTATCTTTGTGGTTTATCAAGGGGGTTGAGAGCTTTAGAAAAAGGGTAGAGAGATGAGTTTACAGAAAGAAATCGATACTACAGCAAGAGTTGAACAGGGTAGCAGAGCTATTACAAAGGCTTGAGTGAAGGTTTATCCCGAAAGGGATGAAGGCTTGGGCTGACTACAACTTCGTTTGAAGGCAAATCTGGCTTTTGAGCAGAGTTTGTGCTTGTATTTGTTTGTTTGTTTGAGTGTCCTCAACTCTGATTTTTCTTTCTTCTTTTATAGACATTTTGGCTTGGCCTCCTGTAGCAGTAATCTTGCCCGAATGCAGTTTTGAAGGATAGTGACTCATCACCTATTTACTTGTACTGCCACTATAAAGTACTTTGGGGCTGATTAGCTGGCTGATCTACACCACTTGGTCTTTGGGTAGGTGAGCAAGTGGTGCAAATGGTCTGCACCTAGTCGGGAAAGGCCTTTTCTGCCTTCTGGGCTTCGGGTTTCTCTCCTCTTTTTGGGCCACATCCCTTTTGAGCCCAAAGTTTAAGTTTTAACCCAAACAGAAAGTTTCGGTTCAGAAACAGGTTGTTTTCTGTTTGCGACCCAAACTGTGGTATTAATGATTTGAGTACTTTGATTTTTGTACCAAATGCCTATGTAATAGTTTGGAGGTATAT
Organism: Malus baccata; assembly: GCA_006547085.1. NCBI lineage: Eukaryota > Viridiplantae > Streptophyta > Magnoliopsida > Rosales > Rosaceae > Malus > Malus baccata. Next base: position 58,590 of record VIEB01000735.1, on the reverse strand, counting down.
CTGGTATGAAGAAACCGAGCTCAAATGTTCCACTTGGAGAGGTGATTGTTTGTGCCCCGGAGAGAGATTGGTCTGGAGAGATGGTGTGAGACGCCGTGGAAATATAAGCAATAAAGGTACAACATAACAAAAATCTCAACGTATAGCAGAGTAGAATTTCTGTATCCATCTCATGATAAAATTGCAACAAAAGAGAGAGATTGCTGCAAGCAGAAGCCAAAACTGGTCCTTCCTTTGAATGATTTGGGGAATATTTTCTATAAATGCATGTCGAGATAAAGTTGCATTAAGTTAATGGTAAGCATTTTGATAAGGTTGAATTCAAGGAATTGGTTCGTGCATGAATAAGCTAAAGAAGTTAATCGTAAACTATATTTCCAAGGGACAAATTTGTTAAACGTGAATCAGGTTGCATACCATATTAGCTATTCGTCATTCCAAAAGTAATTAGGCATATAAAAAGGGGCTTTTAGATATGAGGTTCCAAAAGAGATACAAACCCCTGCCCTGCAGTGCAGGACACTGTCTCTAATGACTATCAACCAACCACAATGGCAACTGAACAACTCATTCCATATAGTTTCCATTAGCAGAGCCAAGGGGTGCATTGGGATCCCTTGACCCCAATAAGTTTCTAAATTTTCTCTTGTGAAAAAATATTTGATCCCTATCCCACCAACATATGAATTATGGCCAAATTTAGTGGGTCATTTGCTGTTTATTGGTTCCATCCTTCTAATGCTTTCGGTTTCCATCCCTCTAATGCTCTCATTGGGCTACTTCATTTGTGCTATGAGCAATCACTCGTATTAGTAGTACTTTCGGTAGTCAACAATTTGTGGGGTGTATTCAACAATTAAATATTCATTTTATACAAGTCATTTAACATTAAATATTGAATGATGTGTATTCAACAAGTCGTGGGATGCTAATAAAAAAACCCTTATAAAAGTTATATATATATATATATTCTTCATTGTGTATAAATTTCTCTATATATATGTATATGCATATTAGGTACCTATGTATGTACTATAGTTATGTGCCGAGACATTTTGTACCAAAACTTATATACCGATTCATTCGTACTGAAATTTATGTATTGATGCAATCGTACCGAAACTTATGTATTGATACATTCGTACCGAAACTTATCTATGATGCAATCATACCGAAACTTATGTACCAAAATGCAATTGTACCGATGCATTCGTACCAAAACTTATGTACCAATATATTCGTAATAAAACTTACGTACCGAAACTTATGTACCGATGCAATCGTACCAAAACTTATGTACTGAACGGACTAATAGGCGACAGAGACGATGGCGCTGATGTCTTGATGATAACCTGTGTCTGACCTGCACTAAGCATCTGCTAATCGGCTGAGGAACAGAACGGACTAAGAGACAACAAAGACGATGGTGTTAATGACCTAATGAAGACATGTGTCTATCGGCATAAACGATGGGCGGTGTACAAATATGAGATTGCCAGTCAATCTATAAAAGAGATATAGATAGAGAGATATAGATAAATATGAGATTGTCATTTGAACATTTACCAGCTTTGAACATAAAGATATATAATTAATAATACAGAGAAATTAACCAAAAATAAAAGTTAATATACGAAAGAAAATTACCCAGCATGTGAAAAAAAACATATCATACACCACATATATGTGTACCAGGCCGCTGATGTTGTGTTTGAAGACTCGTACATGCCTCATGTGATCTCGAGCTTTAAGTTGTCGTGCTTGGACGGGATAACAGGTGGGGACTGCCGGACATAGTGGAAGAACAATGGCATGGCCACAATAGACTGTAGATATCGCGACCACCACCAAGGTTATGAACGCCAAGAGCAATGATGAAGTCATGGAAAACACTCAAACTCATCAAGGAAACTACATCAAATCGAGGGAAAAAACATCATTAAAGTCTTGGACTTATTGACATCGATCAACCCTATTATTAGTAGTAGTTATATTTAACATCAACATGATTGGAAAAAGATTTCGATTTTTTTTAAAAAAAAATATTAAAAAATTATATTTCAATCCTTGAAGAATATTACTTTTAGAACAAAACCGTATATAAGATTAAACACTAACTTTAGTCCTTGACATTTAATTGTAACGATCAAATATTAATTAGATTGTAATAATTATTGAGATTTTTAATGTATTATAAATTGATCCTCATAAACAATAAAAATATTATTTGACAATTAATATTAAGTTTCCACAATAATAGAAGCCATATATGTGTGTGTGTGTGTGTGTGGGATAGGATCAAGGGACAAACATTTTGACAAATATTTTTACACTTTTTTTAAACCTTTAGATTACAAAACATCCAAAGGTTCATATTCATTCATTAAATGACATGGATGCTTGAGTGGATTTTAACTAATATTAAACATAAAAATAAAATTCAAAAATCATAAAATATGGAAGGTAATTAAAAATAAAATTCAAAAGGAAGAAACCCTAGTTTTATTGATTCGAATTATTGTAACCTCCATCTCCCTCTTTGCCGATGAGGCCTGCAACTTTCATAGGATTGATATGAAATTTTGATGCCTTCTACAACGAATCAAGCTATTAGTCTCTTGAATATTCATTATGTAAGCAAAATGTAAAAAACCCTAAGCCATATATTATTGTTCATATATGTAGGGTGATTAAATTACGTTTTGCAAAATCCTTTTAGTTTTGTTGATTTAGGCCATTGATGTTTTTTATGCTTTTTTTAGCTTTTCGAATCAAACAAACAACTTGATTTCATTCGTCTGCGCTTTCATTTTTTTTATTTTTTATTACAACAGTTTCGTTTCCGCTGAGTATTAATCCTATCCATGGTATTGCTTTTTTTTTTTTAAATCATTCTTTTTTTGTTATTTATTAAGGTTCATTTTTTATAAAATGAAAGAGGAGATTTCATCTAAGGCATTGCAGGGAGGGAGATGGAGGTTACAGTATTTTCATGTTTTTGTTTTTCTTATATTTTTATTTTTTATGCTAGGTTCAAAGTTTGATTATTGGTTTTTTCAATTTTATCCTATTAGATATTAATTTTAAATTTAGACTAGTGTTTTATTTATTAGTTATGTACCGATGCATTCGTACTGAAACTTATGTACCAATGCATTCGTACCATAACTTATGTACCGATATATCATACCCAAACTTATGTACGGATGCAGTCGTACTGAAACCTATGTATTGATGCATTCGTACCGAAACTTATGTACCGATAGATTCGTACTGAAACTTATGTACCGATGCATTCGTATCAAAATTTATGTACCGATACATTCGTACCGAAACTTATGTACCAATGCATTCGTACCGAAACTTATGTATCGATGCATTCGTACTGAAACTTATATACCGATGCATTCGTATCAAAATTTATGTACGGATGCATTCGTATCGAAACTTATGTACGGATACATTCGTATCGAAACTTATGTACCGATGCATTTGTACCGAAACTTACGTACCGATGCATTCGTACCGAAACTTATGTACCGATATATCATACCCAAACTTATGTACGGATGCAGTCGTACTGAAACCTATGTACCTATGCATTTGTACCGAAACTTAAGTACCGATACATTCGTACCGAAACTTATGTACCGATGCATTCGTACCGAAACTTATGTACCGATGCATTCGTACCAAAATTTATGTACTGATGCATTCGTACAGAAATTTATGTACCAATGCATTTGTACCGAAGCTTATGTACCTATGCAATCGTACGAAACTTATGTACAGATATATCGTGCCGAAACTTTGTACCGATATATCGTACTGAAACTTATGTATCAATACAATCATACTAAAACTTATGTGCTAATACTTCCATGCACATGATGTATCACTCATTATTCTAATCACATTGAAAAATCTCTTGTGCACTAGATAAGCCCTCAGGGCAGGGTATGCTTTGGGATTGAGTGGGTCTATAACACAAGTCAGAATGTGAATTTTTATGAAGTACCGTGTAGCTTTATTATTTTTTGGCTTTCTAGTCAAAATGGTCCCTGAGATTTGCATAACACATAAATAACATGTGTGTGTGTGTGTGTTCCTTCCTATATTAGAATGACATATATATTTTTCATTCAAACCAAAGCCTAATAAACTTATAGCATGAATGAAAGCATCATACGCTTCCTCGACCACCTAAGTCAACAATGTTTCTTAATCAACTAATGCGCCTCGTTCGCGTGATGTGCTAAAGATTCTTGGATCGATAGGCAACATCTTTCCATTCACAGCTATGTTCTGAAGATCTATAATTCTTAAAAAACCAATTAGGAGTTAGTTAATTTAGTTAGAGGAAAAAACTTAATCACACATAATAAATTCATACAAAATAAAGACTTACATTGCTGGGATGAGTGGAGTATAAACCATCCTCGGGTCTATTGTCTCCCCAAGAGCAAGTACGCCCCCTCCATTGCCATCTCTCCTCAGACAATGGGAGAAGATATTTGGGGCTAACCCCCGAGATAACAACTGCGAAATAATTGATGCATCTTCGGGGCCAAACCCAAGTATGCCATTGTATGGGCGCTCCACCTGATAATGCCAAACTCATAGCTAAGTAGTACACCTATTTCCAAGACAGCACCTAAGGGAAGTATTAAGCGTCAATAAACTAGAAAATGTATGATGGTTGTTAAAAAATAAAAATAAATGTTACATATCTACCCAAAAATAATTGATTCAAAAAAGGTAAGTTGCCGGGTAATCATGTCAAAATGTATTTTATCATAAACATAATACCCGGCAACCTCATCTCCGTCTCCATAAGTGATATTGTAAGTGCACTGGTTGCTCTGACGAGAGCATAAACCAATGCAGAGTCATAAGCAGTGATCGGAACTTCATGAGCTACCAACCTATGAAACATAAACAAAACGAATTAGTAATGTGCAACGTTGTTAAAATTGTAGCATGCAAAATAAGAATAAAAAAACACTTACCCCGTCAACAAACCGAGGGCAACCAACACAAGACCTGCGGGGAGTCCACGTCACGTAGCTACCGAGTTCAAACAACAACTCAAACTCTCTCAGCGGAGAGCCCAGCATTACTTTCGTCACATAAAACCTATATATTCAAACGTTAGCTACTATACATAAAAAAATTGAAGATGAACAAGATAATACTACTACAGTGAAAAATTAATTAAAAATGCTTAATTAAGGAGCAGCAAACTAAGTGCACCAACAGCCATACGACCAATTAATATGTACTAGCCTAATGCAACCAGTTGGATCACGGACTGAATAACGAATGGGGCCTGCCGGCCGTAAAGGAAGAACAACGGCGGGCCCACAATAGACCGTGGAAAACACTCAAACAGATAGATAGGGAGATATCTGTTTTAAATATATTGGGTCCTTCCGCTTGAACGCCTCCTCTCTGAGAGAGAGAGAGAGAGAGAGAGGTTAATGACTCAGACGATCAGAGGGAGGGAGGGAGAGGGAGAGAGAGAGAGGTGGGATAAGCTGCTATTCTGGGATGCACGAACAATTTTCATGTTAATAGCAAGTCTTACTACAAAAAGCCCGCAAAAATTTTAAAAGATTACATGCTAGCTTTTTACTTGTATGCCGTTGTTTTCTTTTGCTTTTATGGGTTTCATCAGTTTGGGAAAATTTAGTTAGTGCACATGGTACTAAAAGCACAAGGCAAGCAAATATATGGTTAACCTTATTGTTCCATTTTATATTTGGGCTTTTACTCTAGTAATGTGGAGTAGACCTGGCATTCGTGTCGTGTTTTCCGTGTTCATGTCGTTTTGTGTCATACCCGATATCTTAACGGGTCGTGTCATGTAACACCGGTTAAAATAAACGAGTAAAATGACCCGACCCAAAATCGAC
>VIEB01000735.1:34103-45759 GCA_006547085.1 Malus baccata | reverse complement strand
CCCCCCCCCCCCCCCCCAGTAACTAAGATAAACAACGTAAAAAAAGCACTAATTTCTGTAATGGTTCCGGAAGAGCAAAGAAAAAGGGGATGTATGTGAATAACAATTACCTTTACTATTTACCATTTCAAAATGAGAGGTTGCTAACATATTGCTCCATTGCAAAACTCCACTTTTCAGTTGGACGAGTTCATAATTTTCCCTTTGCACTTTCTTATCGTTAAATTAGCCCTTTTGTCTACTCACAATCCAACTATGTTTTAAATATTCTTGGTGTTTAATTTTTTAGAGTACACAACAAATTTTAATGCCACTAGCTAAAAATATTAGAAAATGTTAAGAAGATTACATTTTTGTACTACAGTGATGTAACATTTGACGTGGAAAGTAATGTCCACATATCAAGTTAGTTAATAAATTTGTCTCATTGGATGTTCATTGTGTTAATGCTGGGCACTTTTAGGCCTACAATAAAGTGTCGGCATGGAAAGAAGCCATGAAGAGCCCAAGGTAAAGTCAAAGCCCATAGGAGACCAAGTTGCCCAAGGTCCAATGGGCTTAGAAAAGAACACGTCCGAGCAGTGGCGGAGCCACCCTAAGACTAGGGTAGGCTCGGGCCTATCCTCAAATTATTTTTTCATGACAACCTCTACTATCATTAATTACCACTATAAATTTTAAGTTGTAATTGAATTGGTTATTCCAATTATTTCAATCCAAAAAATAAAAAGCTTTAAATTTTTTATATTAAAAGTTTGAAACTATAGTTCTAGACTAATATTAGTTGCTCATATTCTCTGTTTCTTACCTATATACAATTTTTCTCTTTGCTTGCAGACTATTATTTTGGTTAATTTCTTATTTTCCTCTATTATATTATATATGAAATCAAAAAGAGAAAAATATTTCCTTTTTTCAAATTAGCACAAAAAACCCTTCAAATGCTCTCATGCCTTGATGTTTTTAGTAAAATGTTCTCTTGGTCACTATGAGAAAAAATAAATACATGATCAGTTACCTTTGAATTTGATATCAAGACTGAAGAATAAAAGGATGTGCTTTTCATAATGTTTTATTTTCAACTCTTGATATAGTTGACCATGTATAATGACCAAAAGAACCAAAAGAACGAGCGTCGAAAGTGTGTCTTTCCTAACATGAATTTTTGGCTTCGCCACTGCGTCCGAGCGTCGAAAGCCAACAGCCTGGCAAACATCGACCAACTAGGGTATATGCTTGCTGGCCTCCAAAAGCACGTGGGCAGACTGACACCTTTAGGCATAACCAAGGCTGATCTGGAAGCTCAGTCCACTTTTCTCTTGGAATGCATGCTATCAACTGGATACCTATCACTTCACTACCGAATATCAATTGGCAGGTGAAAGGATGTCAGTAAGCTAATCTACGAAGGGTGGCACATCAAATGCACACTGATATGATATAAATATATGATATCCCTAACATTACTAAGAGGTTTAGGCTTCACCACAAACTAATTAGTAATATGTGGAGTGGCTCAACTTCTTACAAGTCTTTGTTAAGCTCGATCCTTCTCCAACGTGGGACTTCGCCTTACACATCCTTACAAAACTCTAAGTCGACAAAATCTAACGTCAATCCAACATTGAACTTATTTATTTGGACGTCAATTAATACATTTATCCTTTTTCTTCGTTTCATAAATGAGTTCAGTTGAACTGGCACCGAAGTTTGCCAAATATATAATTGCCATCGGAGATGATAAACCTCCAAAAAGTTTTTCGATGCGTTAAACATAAAATTTTTAGCTGTTTCTGAACAAAAAATGGTGCAAGTTTTGGGGACTTTAGGCAAAATTAGTATTAGACAATTTCCGTTAAAAAAAAAAGAAAATTTTACGTGTAAGGGTAACTTTATGGGAACTCCACATTTACAAGATTCATTTCAAGCAATAATCAATCAAAACCCACTAGTATTTTTACGAAAAACAAACGTTGTTTACATTATGTATGGGGGCCGTTTGTAACCATTTTGTTTTTTCAATTTGTTTCCGCTTTTATTTTTAAATTGAAATTTTGTTTGGTAACTACCTCAATTTTCAATTTACAAAAAGATAAAAGCCGACAAATACTTTCTTGAGTTTTCACTTTTTGGTTTCCATTTTACATTTTTAAAATGAAAACTTTAGATGCGGTCCTTAGCTATGAATATTCTTTGATTGAAACCTTGTTGATTTTCAATTTTTGATCGAAGTCCTTGAAATTAATGTGATAATTTATTTCTATGTATGTTAATATAAATTAAAAATTAAAAATTATAGTTGTTTAGATAAATGAGATTTTAAATAAAAAACCATAATTTGTGGGATTAAAAATATTAAAATATAAATATACTATTGTGTGTGTGTGTGTATAAACATGGGTACATTCATCAAAATTAACCAAAAAATTATTGTATCAAAACATGGGTACATTCTTCAAAATCACAACAAAAAAAAAAAAAAGATATTGGGCTTGATAACATTAGTAAATTTCTTCAATTAAACTTGACATGGATACATTTTAAAATCAAAGAAAAAAGAATGTACCCAAATAAGTTTAAAAATAGATTAGAAAAAAATTAAATAGATTTTATAAAAAAAAAAATGGTACATTTTATCACACCCCCTACCTAAATCAGGGCGTGCTGGTCGTCATGTGGGAGTGACGTAACCATGTGCACAATGCGGAAGCAATAAAGATATAAGGGAAATACGAATGAATAAAACCCAAACTACTAGCAGTACTAGCTAAGATAAAGTGCTAATGTGAAGTTAAATGTGAAATACACAACCAGAGCATAAATATCTTAGATGTAGTCAAGCAGGACAAGTACTAATTATACAACACCTAAAGGGATCCTACATTAATGATGTTCTGTTAGAACCCCCGTCAAAATCCTCGTGATCCACCAAGCAATTCTACCTAAAATCTGGAGGGGTGCAAAACAGAAAGTGTGAATGGGCAAAAACAAAGCTTTTCAAATCATTTCATTTCTCAAAAGTTATAACCCCTCACCGTAAAACCTGTATAATTTCCCAGAAAATAATAGTGATAATAAGTTGTATCAGAAATCATACTCAACATGAAAATCCATAGAAGTATATCATGCCAAAGTATCTCAATGCAATGCTATAAGTAATCCAGGTAAAATATATCAATGTCAAATATTGCATCAGCCAAATCCCTCTAACTTAAACTGCAAAGCTGAATATATAGCTCATAACCAATCTCAATCATATCAAATCAAATCCATTTCCTGCACACGAGTCAGAACCACCTCAAGTGGCCTGTACAACAAGACTAGGTGTAAAATAAATACGCTCTAGTGCTACGATCACATGAAGGTTGTGCGAATAATCGCGAGTCACCTATAAGTTGGAATCACCTAAAGTGGTATGTACGACAAGCCTGTGCACCTAACTTGGATCCAAGGTGAGCATATGGTGTGGGAGGTAAACATCACGTGAAGGACTGTACCCTAACTCTGGGCAGGAGCACTAACACCGGGGTGCAGGTTTATGAGCTCTCAATACATCACATCATATCTCACATAGCTGAAGTAACCTCAACCGTTAATTTATGAACTTACCTAGCACTTACCTGTGCGTCCACAACACCAATCATAAATATATGCAACTACTAATGCATAAATAAAATAGGCAGATACTTTGCATGGAATTTCAAAACGTATAATCATTCAATTTCATTTTCTGAGAAAAACTGAAGTATATAGGTTTATACGGAAAACCAAAAGCTCACTCACTGATATGTCGAAAGGTTGTAGCCCTCGAGCCTCGATTGATGGCGCTTGTCCTCAGGATAGGTCTCACTTATATGTGAAATAACTGAATAAACGTTATTTTAAGCACATACACAAAACTAGGAAATAACTTCTCATACAATGCTCAAATGGGGTATTTGAATATACCACCATGATCTACTCAACCTCAGGAACATCTCCATATTTTTAGAAAAAAATTCTGACCTCCCACGCGCCGGCCAAGGCACAGCCAGAAGCGCCCCCACGTGCAACTAAACCCTAACTAAAACTTAACTGCAATTAGGAATATTTCGTTAAAACCTTAACATAAATTAACGATGTTACCTGACGCCGTTAGAATATTCCGTCAAACTTGACGGAATATTCCCTTCTCCTTCATTGGTTCGCCGGAGTCCGACGCCGGTCGCTGCTGCACTCACTGGTTTTTGGAAAAATTTTAAAATCTTCATATTTGCTTCGATTCTCAACCAAAATTCACAAAATTTATACCAAAATGAAGCTTAGGATGAGAAGAACATATTCATACCACTTTGGAGACCTAAAACCAACAGAAAGTTGCTTGAAAAACCTTCGATATTTCGGCCAAACATGCAACTCGCTAAACCTAGGATTCCTGACGTCCAAAACACTTCGTTTTCCTTCTCCAAGCTTCACGGAGACGTCCTAAGGCTCACTAGCAGCTTAAAATCTCCTAAAAACTTCACATGAACAGTGCATTAAAACTGAGATTTCTGGTTATCGGGAAAACAAGGTCTTCACTTCAAACTATGGGCATGGATGACCATCTAGACTCACGAGGAACACAAAAACACCATATTCGACGTCGAATAGTGAAGATAGGGTCTGGTTTGCGTGTTGTCTGTACGAGTGTACGGAAAATGGAAGAAAACTGAGAGAGAAGAGAGAGAGAAAGTTAACGAGAAAGGGTTGGTGTGCGTGTGGTCCACATTGGTCCCCAACCAAAGACAAATAACTTTAAAAAAATTCTAGTTGGGTCCAATCATTTAGGAAATGAACTTAATTGGTCCAAAACCTTAGGTTAATTCACAACACAACCAAACGCTCAAAGGCATTTTAGACTTTTCACACCACCGCTAAAAAAATAATTCGGGACAGGTTGTCACATTTTACATAATAACAAATTGGTATATTTAAGAATGAGTACATTTTAAGATTAAAAATTTGAAAAAATTACATGAATGGGTACATATAATTAGCATGGGTACATTTGAAAAAATAAAAAATGGGTACAAATAATTTTTTTTAAAAGGTACAATTACAAATAAAACTTTAAAAAATATGGGCACAAAAAGAAATTAATATATGGGTACAAATTCAAACTGAAAAGAAAATTGGTACAAATTAAAAAAGGGTTGCAAATTAAAAATGGATACAAACTAAAACTAAAAATATATGATAAAAAAATTTAGTCATAAATATAAATATACTAATTGTAATTTTTAACATTAAATGAATATATTTAGAAATAAAAAATATTTTATTATTGAAATAATTAATGATGTTATTAATACCCAAGGACCTTGATCAAAAATTGAAAAGGAATAAGATTTTAATCAATGAAGTAGTAAAAGAAATGATGATAACCTAATTTCTCCTTTTTAAAAACTGAAAACTGAAAGTAGATACCAAACAAGATTTTAAGTTTTCATTTTTTTAAAAAGTGAAAACTAAAGACTCAAAACTAAAATTTGAAAACTAAAAACAATGTTGTCTGAAAGTAGGTACCAAACAAGATTTTAAGTTTTTATTTTTTTAAAAAGTGAAAACTAAAGACTCAAAACTAAAATTTGAAAACTAAAAACGATTTTGTCTAGTAACATTCACTCTTCAACTAAAAACCATAATTTATGTTACTTATGAATATTAAGGTTTTTTTTAGCCAAAATTGCCCCTAAGATTTGCATAACTCATCACTTTGGTCCTTGAGATTAAAATGATTAGAAGTGGTCTATGAGTTTGTCCACCATCAATCATTTTGGTCATTCTTTGAAAAATTATGTTAAATAAAGACCAAATGACAAAAATACCTCAACTTAATAAACAATGAGCCAAAATGATTTGATAGAAATTGAAGGTATTTTTTTCATTTTATATTTATTAATGGAGATTTTTCAAGAAATGACTAAAATTATTGATGATGAACAAACTCAGTGATTACTTCTATTGATTTCAAATTTCAAAAATCAAAATGAAGAGTTATGTAAATCTCATTGATGATTTTAGCTAAAAAGCCGAATATTAATCACTTTGGGTCTTCAAGCCCAAACCCGTACTCTCTTCATGTGAACCACAAAGCACAAAACTTGCAACTGACATTTAGCCACGATTGGGTTATGTCCGTTGCTAAAGCTGTGCATGATGTTGATAGTTCATTAATATTAGCTCCAATAAGACGATATTTGTTTATACCCCAATTGGACTTTCTACAATTCTGTGGAAGTTCGGTTGCAAGCTTGGATTAATGGAGCCGTTAAAACATCAAACAAATCAACATGAAAAACAAAAAATTTGGAGCCAAACTGGCTTTTGGATATTGGTATCAAATTGGCTTTTCGACCAAGCCAACCATGTCACACACCAAGAACTATGAAGCCATTTGCATATTTTTACGGGAGCAAATATCTAATTAGTTCTAAATTATGCGGTTATGTGAAGGGAAACTCGAATGCAGGTACATAGAGATAGCACAACTATAATTAACTTAGTTACCACGCCTTTTGCATCTAATAAAATAAGATTTCAATTGGTATAAAAACAAAATAGTAACCAACATCAAACTAATCACTTCCATTAACTTTACCCAAAGTTCAAACCAAAAACCAATCAACAAATAAAAAGATAATTAATTGACTAATCTAGAAAACTACAAGCCTTTTCACCCCTACTATCATATTGTTAATCAAGATTCCCACCCATAGTTACACCCACTGTACTCTCTCTCTCTCTCTCTCACCACCAACAAATATAGAGTCAAAAATACCCCCAGGGAAAAAGAGAATTGGTTTTTTTTACTTTTTTCTTTTTTTCAGTATTTTTGTTTTCTTCACAAAAGAGCTGACTTTTCTTGGCGAATCAGATACTACCAGCGGCAGTGGCAGCACTACTAGAAATCCAAGGCATGCCGAAGCTCCCCGTCGAGTGATCGGAAAAGTAATCTCCGGCTAGACCGTCCAGCCCAACAAAGAAATCGTCACTCACGACCGAGTCGCACATCCCCAACAACTCGTCTTCCTCGTCGGTAATCAAAGGACTCCCCTTCTCTTCCTTGCAGCTGCTTTCCATGGTCGTACTCTGAGGTGCAACGACAGGCTCCTCGTCCGCGGAGGCCGAGGTTGTCGGAGAAGCGGGTTTCGCAGAGTCACCCCGCGTGGCGGTTTGTGGCGAGAAGGGCTTCTGGCGCGTGGAGCCGGCGAGCGAGTTGCGGTGAGTTGGGGCCGGGTGGTTGTGCTCGCCCGTGTAGGTGACTATGAACATATTCGGGTCGGATCTGTTCCGCTCCACTTGCTTCCGGGCCATACAACCCTTCGAGCTGCTGCATCTGTAATATCCCCTGATTTTTGTTCCCAAAAAAAAAGAAAATTAGAAATTTTAATAAAATAACTAAAATTCATTTAACTTAATGTTTTGAGAAAAATTATATGAAAGAAATGGAAAACCAACCTCGGATATGGGGAACCCTTGATGGGTTTTTGGCCGTACTTCCGCCATGCCCATATGTCTGAAGAGAGGGCCTCCGCCGGAACTTGGCACACTTTTTTAAGCTGGTTCTTTCTGAAATGGTACGAAAAATCGTGAATAAATGAAATTATTAAATAGCGCAAATTACGAGATGGGTATCTTTCAAAATTCGATCTTTTTGAAGTTTTGAGACAAAAACTGAGTGGAAAATCGTACCTTTTTTTGGATCGTGCGGTGGTGGTTGTGGTGGTGGTGGAAGATGATGGCTTGGAGTGCTGGGTTTGTTGTTGTTGGTGTATGGGATGCCTTGGATCTTTGGGTGTGGTCAGAGGAGAGAGAGAAGTCAAAGGAGAGAGAGTGGGTGGTGTGATTTGTGGGGAGGAGAGGGAAGGCTGAGATTTGGGGAAGAAAGGCTTGTAAAGCTCATGCAATTCTTCAATGGCATTTCTGGGTTTAATGATGGGATCTGGAAGTGGGTGAGAGAAGAGGAGTTGCTGTTGTGGGGAAGTTGGACCAAATGAAGAGAAGGAAGCAGCTGCTGGGTTTGAATGGAAGCCGGAGATGTTGAAACTTGCGGTGGCAGCGGTGGAGGGAGTTCTGGTTGATGATGTGGTGGTAGTGGCGGTGGCGGTGGAGCAGCCTCGGACCACCGCTTGAAGATCCCAATCGTCCTCCATTAGAAGAGAGAGAGAGACAAGGTTTCTGAATCTGTACCTTGTGTCTGCTAGCTATCACTGTTTGAGGACAGAGAAAAGAAGTAGAGAGACAAAAGAGGGCGCTGACTTTTTATTGGTAAGAGAGAGAGACGATAGGATGTAATGAGAGAGAGGAATTATATAAACAATGTATTTATAGAGAGAGAGAAGGATTTTGATACACAAAAGTCTAAAGTGGCAAAAACAAGTGGTTTTCCTAGTGAGAGAAAGGGGGAGGAGAGAGACAGAGAGAAGGCATCTCTATGCATTTATGTTGCCCTTGGAAATAACATTTTAAATAAATTGGGAAAAATGTAAATTGAAAAATGAAAGGAAAAGTGGTTTTCGGTTTCGGGGTTGACTTATAAAATGTCAAAGCGGGTTTTGATTAAGAAAAATTCCACACGGTGTCTAGGGAGTGGAGCTCGTGAGTTTTACCGACAAAAAAAAGATAGAGATAAATAAATAAATTGATTTTTTAATTTAATTTAAAATAAAATAATATAAATGGAAAAGTGGAGGCCAGTTAATTTGGGTGCTAAACAGTTGATGTATTGCAAGATTTTTAGTGGGTAGGTAAAGTTGGCAACCATGACAATTAGCATTTTTCATTAGCAATTCTTTTACATCTAATTATAATCATTCTGGATTAATCAGTTCAATCAAAGCTTTAGTTTCATCAATTTCGATGATTGATGTAATTTCAATTTAAGAAATCAATTTAGTTTTTTAATTTAGGAAATCAATGTATTTAATTCAATGTGTAATTTGCTATTTTGATAAAAAGGTAATGCTAGAGAAAACAAATTTTTAAACTAAATTTTGTCAACGAAATAATGTGCTTGTTGTTGATTAGAAGTGTTGGTTATTTTCTATTGCCGACATATCATTTGATTTGTAAATTTGATTTAAAAATATTAAAGATAATACTATTCACACACATTTTTACCTGTCACATATCCTTATTAATTTTTTTTTATCATTGATCTTATTCAATTCATTCGATCTAATAACTATAAATTAAAAAAAGCTTGTGGATAACACTACTCAATATCAATCATACAATCCAATTAATTTTAATTGAAATTGGATTGGATCCTAATTGTAACAAGTGATATCATGATCATCGTTTATATCAAAACTGACTCATAAATTAGTTTGTCAATTGGTTACTATTGACCATCAAAATTGACTCATATGTAAGTAGCTCCAATCGATTCAATGGTTGACATACATTTTTTGACACAAAACTATGCAAAGCACAATTAATTTTCATGGTCAATGGTGACAAAGGGATTAGAGCTACTTACAGGCGTTTATATGTTCCAATTTAGAGCTACTTACACGTGTTTATATGTTCCATATGTAACTTAGTACCACACAAACTAGTATTTTATATTCAACCCAGGATATACACATTTGGGTTGGTTTTGTTGAACAAGGTAGTATATTTTCCCTCTTGCACACAAGTTTGAACTTCCCAACTTGTAGATTGCAATAGTTTACACATCTTTGCTTGTATGAAAAAAAAAAAAATTATAATTACAACTAAATGGTGATAAACTTTTTAGGCTGGACATGATCTACTACCAACTTCACCAATATTGTTCTTACCTGATCACTTATTATTAGATTTAAAACTTTATCACAAAAGACCTCGGTGATATTAGAAGTAGAATCTCTCATATATTATTTTCTTATTTAACTGATTTGGGATCCTATTTTCTAACAAATAATTAATCAATTCTGCAATTCTGATAACTTTTTTGTTCTTCAGGAATCTAAAATTTGAAACTTTCAGAAAATGAAATCACACTGTGGCTCGAGCGCAATAGAGTAGTATGTCCAATATTAAATTACATATCTTGTACGTGTCCTTGAAAATTCCCCATGAGCTCAATGGAGTAGCATGTCCAATATAAATAAACTTAACACTCATTAATACTTTAGTTAAAGGATTCACAACTTCAAAATCATCATCATGGGTTAAAAAAGCCTTTTTTTTTTCTTTATGAGAACTCTTAGGGTTTTAACCAGAATTAACGTATGATAAAAATTGCTAATGGTAGGGGTTTAATTATTGGTTATAGGCTTATTAATAATTTTCAATTTCATTTTGTACTTGATGTTAATTATGCAATAGACTATAAAAGACAATCCACATTTAAATTTTAAGTTGAGTCTAGAAAAGGGTTACATAGGTTCCAATAAAATTCCCACACCCATCATGGGGGTGGCTTAGTGGTTGGGGATGAATTCCAAGTCCGTATTCCACACCGCACATCCTTGGTTCGATTCCTGACGCTGGTGAATCGCATGATGGTGATTAGGAGGAGATTGAAATACCTCTATGAGCCTTCGCGAACCTCAAAATAGTAGACTGCCGTGGCGAAGCTACCAACTGATTTCCTTTATAAAAAAAATTCCCACTGTTTTTCCGATAAACTTTGGCCGCAAATATGTTTAGGGCAAGTAAAGGAATACAATATTATTAAGCTTTACATAATCAATTAATTCATTAATCCCATCTTTATATCCAATAATCCAAGTACTACCACCTTTAAAATCCAAATCCCCAACACCCCCTAAAGAAGCTCTTTTTCTGAATGAGGAAATGTATATATTGTGGTGCTCTTTTGGATACATAATGGAAGAGGATCCTCTCCTGAGCTCAGGATGGGGATCCTCCTAACCAGCCTATCTAGACCGTTCAAATTTAATTCAACGATTTCAAATAAGAAATCTTTTAAAAGTTATAATTGCAACCGTTAAATTAAATTTGAACGGTCTAGATAAACTGATCAGGAGGATCTCCTTCCTGAACTATCCTCTTCCATAAATAATTCCGTTTCTCTCTCTTATTAAACGGAGCAGCATCTGTTCCCTCTTTTGGGTTTTGATGCCTTCTTCTAGAGACTTCCCACTTCTCTCACAAAACTACCACTCCACTCCTCCACGCGCCGCCACTATCATTTGAGCTCGCGCACGCCACGTGGTATGGCGGTGCCCAACCGTCCACGTGTTTCCCTTTCAGCCGCGCGTTTGCTGCTGTCTCCCCTTGGGCGAGTACGGTTCCCTGATGATGTTGTCGATGGGTCAAAGTCGAACGCGTGATCAACGGCTCAAAAACTGATGAATAAGTAAGACGATCTGACGGCTCATAGACGTTTCACACTGGAGTCTCACACTGAAACAGTATATCAACGGCGCTGGTAAGCCCATGTGGCGTGACAGCTAGCAGATTTGGTGGTCCCCACTCTCTGCATCTTAAAGAACAAGTCTCTCTAGAATTTTATATGTACAATGCCATGTGACAATTTAACAAGTCTCCCTAGAATTTTATATTCCCATAGATTCTCCTAATACTTAACATTTAATAATTTAACTTACTTCCCTCATAAAAAAAATAATTTCATTTACTAATATTCTCGTTGGTCTCAAAAAAAAAAAAAAAAAAAGTT
>VIEB01000735.1:0-14131 GCA_006547085.1 Malus baccata | reverse complement strand
GAAACAAGAATTGGTCCTTCTTTAAAATATACCGCATCTAGGGAATAAGCTTCTTATCTCTAACGTCAAATTTTGGAGCTAATCATTGTAAATTTGCAACTAAATGAGTTTCTGAAGTCCCATAATTTAAAACCCAGAAAAGCAAATTAATTCATTCAATTTTGACAAAATTTCAAATTATAAACTCAAAAGTTCAACTATGACTTAGAATCATTTAAAAATTGAATACATTACAGAAACACCCCAAGAGTTAATAAATGCCGGAGATAATGAATGGATGTTGCCTTGAAATTGAATTATAGAAGAGAAATACATGTTAAAAATTATCATTTTCTTCTAATTAAAAAGGTCACATATTCTCTAGTTTTGATGGATTTTTCAGCTGCAAGATACTTGAGCTGATAACTCCATTTCAAATTTTCCATTGTTCTCCTCTATTTTCTCACCAACCAAACACATGGAACAAGAAATTACAAAAAATCCCATTGGATTCACAGCTCCAGCACCTCTAAAAATTCAGAGATCAAATTGTCAGAACAGGGTCTTCAAAATCCGAACCACATAAAATTTCAAAAAAACGCTAAACAAATTTCTACCTTTCGATCGCACATTCAGCAAAAAACCAACAATTACCATGCCTAGTTTGCACTTTGTGAAAAAATAAAAAATAAACAAAAAAATAAATAAATTAATAAAAAAAAATGGAAAATATACCTCTATTCGAATTTCACTGAGCGAGAAAGTGAGAGAGAGAATATCAGAGAGTTTGCCTCTTCCTTCTTCGCTGGGTCTGGTTTGGGTTAGATCGAGAACGCGCGCGAGAGAGAGAGAGAGAGAGAGAGAGAGAGAGGAGAGAGAGCTTGCTCGTAGACGAAGACTACAACGAAAATTCAATTACTCAAATGACGGTTTTACCCATATAGTGCGATTCAAAAGTGTATCGATTTGAGGGTAAAATTGAGACTGTATATTCTTTGTTATATTATTTTTCCCTAGGCTTCTATTTGGTTTTTCCGTGTTGTTTCTACTTGATTCGCTGACCTTTCCCCTCCCCCTCTCTCCTGCTCACAACATTGCTTTTGATTAAGAATAAGAATACACTTTTGTTTCTTTCCTTTATTTTTACTCTTTTGTAAAAAATCCCACATATTTGAGGTGATTTATAAAAAAAACTGATATGAAAAAAAGCTGGAAGAGTTTTTGATGTTTAGTAAACATTCCAAATCAGCTTTATTTCAAAGTTTCAGATAAAAAAAACTAAAAACAGGAAAGTGCGTTTTGCATTTTCAAAAAGCAGCTTATTATTTCAAAATTTCAAATGAAAAAAAACTAAAAACAGGAAGGTGCAGTTTTGCAAGCTTCAAAAAGCAGCTTATTTGAAAAACAAGGAGCTACAGTAATCTTTTTAATGAATTTTTCAATTTACCAACATTGCCCTCCTTTCATACTTATATATTTTTAATTTCTTTTGTCTGTGCATTGTTCTTTATTGCCTGTGAATACCATTTCGATCTGTGTGCTAATTTTGATTTTCCTAATCTAAATTTCATCCCTAATTCGACCTATCCCAAGTTTCCAAATCCCACAGCTCGATTCAATTCAATTCCTTTTTTTTGGTAATTGTTCTTGTATTGAATCGGTTTGTCAATTCTGAGGTTCTTTGGTTAATTTGGAAAATTGGGATCAAATGGGTTTTTCTCGGTTTCTTGTTTTTTTTTTTGTCTGTAAACGATTTATTTTGGTGTGATCATTAAATTTTGAATTTCGTGTTTTAATTATAATGGAAGCTGTTGATTGCCGTCGCCGTGGTTTGGTGGTAAGATTAATGGGTTGCTTTTATTTTGTTTGATTGATGATCTTTAGGGGAGGTACAATTCCTGATTGTGTTGGTTTGTGTTTAATTTAAAGATGAATTGGATTTGATTTCTCGATATTGTTGATGTTCTTTCAACTCAATTGATTGTTGCTATTTTGAATGTTTATATATCATTTGATTGTGCATTGCAATTGCATGCTTATATAATAGCTCTACTTCATGTGCAAATGCAATGCATTGTTCATTTGCTTAATGATCAATATCTTCGTTCTTGTTAAAGTCTTAAACATTTTGGTTCTGAATGCTATGTTTTTGTGTGCTGATTAGATGTTTCCATCACTTGTATTTGTCTCCTTCTGATTTTATGTTTTTCATTATCAATGTGCTTGTAACCCCAACGTTTCTTTATCCAGAAAGGTTCTGCTATACAATCAGCTTATTTGTGTTGTTAACCATGATTTTGTTGGCACTTTATTTTTCTGAAAATCCTCTGGTTTTTCTCAACGGATATTTTCTTCATTTTGTGCAGGGCCTTGGCAGGTGATGCTAAAACAAGCCGATGGTTCTTATGCTTGCGTAGCAGAGAGTGCAACACGCTTTACTCTGGGTGAAGTATATTTCTGTCCAAACATCCAATCATCAGTCACTTTCTGTTAGTTGCTAGACATAATTTGTTATGCTTATGATGTGCTGTAAAAATAAGCAGTTGTGAAATAAAACAGCAGAGTGTTTGATAAATATTTTTGTAAAAGTGCTTTTGAAAAAAAAAAACAGTATTATAGTGTTTGATAAACCTTGATGTAAAACAGGTATGAAAAAATGTTGGTTTTTCAAAGCTGGGTTTTGCAACTTTGTGAATTTGGCTTTTTTTCACCCAAAACTGTGAAAAAAAAGCTGAATCTGAATGTTTCCCAAACATAAAACAGCTTCCAGCTTTTTTTTATAGTCATTTTTTTTCAGAATTACCTCAGTACCAAACTAGGGCTAATACTATATGGGGCACATGGTGATCTTAGAAAATTAGAATGACAACAGACTCATCTGTAGTTAAACACGCACAATTAAACCAACCTGAAATAGAATTGAAAGGCACTGAACAAATGATAAGTTGTAATTAGACTAGAATTAATGCTCTCGTAATTTGCAAATTTTACATTTGATTTTAGAAAAACTAATAAAAATAACTTGAAAACTTTGAGTTTTAATTAAAGAAGAAATAAAAAATAAAATGAATAGTACTAAAATTGATTTTTTAACGTAAAAATGTAATTTTTCGTTAAAATGAATAGAACGAAAACATTTAGTTAAAGTTCTTTGATTTTCCACCTCCCTCTAATTCCACTTCTTCCCGCTCAGTTGGCTCCACGCACGGCCCTCCAAAACCATGACACAAATAAATCTCAAATTCGAAACCCTAGATTAGAGACCAGATAGATGGCCGATGTAGATTCCAACAATTTCACCAAAACAATCCGCACAATCTGCTACGAAGACCTCAAGCCCACTTCTGAGGATCTCCAATCCATCTCCATCTGCGGCCATGTCTTCCACGAGCTCTGGTCTATCTCTCTCTCTCCACTCTTTTCTCTCTCACTCTCTCTACATGTATATATGTATTCAATTTGTGCATGTTTGTTTAATCTCAATGTATGCATTTGTTCGGAAATTGATGTTTAATACGGCGACGTCTTTGGTATGAAACCCTAGTGTGCAACAGTGGTTCTAGTACTCTGCGAGGACGAAGAAGTACACTTGCCCGGTGTGCAAACAAAATTGCAAGCAAAAGGATGCCGGCCGACTTTATTTTCAGTCGGTGGGGGCCGCGGCGGATGCGACTCAGAGGCCCATTCGCAAATGCAAGGAAGATCCCCCGGTGTTGCGTCGAGAGGTGAAAGGTTGGAGGTGGCGGAGCTGGGAATTCGTTTGACTTTCGATCTTCAGGGGAAGGAGCTTGAGGAGCTCAAAGAGGAGGTATTGGATTTTGTTGGGTGTGTAAGAAATTGGGGGAAATCAAAGAAGAGATTTGGATTAGGACTTTGGTTAATTGGTCTCCTACTACTTGAAATAGTAACACATTTGGGTTGGTTTTTGGATTACTTTTTGGAATTAAAGAAATAAATCACAAAAATTATAATACCGCGGACCCCCAAGAAGGAAATGAGGACGGTGAGGGATGCCAAAAGCATGCGAGCAAACATCCTGATTCCTGCAATGCAGAGAACTAAATCAACTGAAGTGAATCTACATTATTCCGAAAGAATTAATTTGGTTCAGCAACTAAGCCACCGACATCCTGCCTGAGGCTGAGAATAGGTATACAAGTACCTCAATGAAAGAGTTTAAACTAGGGTTTTAGAGACTGAGTGCATAAGCTCAAGTTAGTTAATGATGAGTGAGGTTTTGACTTCATTATATAGAGATTACAAGATAAGTTGATTACAATATAAACATATATCAGATTACAAGTGAATTCAAATTTCAGATACAACTGACAGATTCTAAGAAGAGGGAGGAGAGTTCCTCGACCATGGCAGAGAAGATGATGACGGGATAGTGTAAGGAGTGAGAGAGGAGGAGGAAATGAAATGGGATTGCTGGAGGTGGGTTTTTCACTTTAATAAGCCCCTGTTGTAATATATATTGGGTTGCCTCATGAGTTTGAACGCTTCCAGAGAGATAGAGAGAGAGAGAAGCTGCTATTTTGGGATGCACGGACAATTTTCATGCTAGTAGCAAGTATTACTACAAAAAGCTCGCGAATATTTTAGAGAACATGAAATTAGAGAAACCGCATAGAAGTCTAAAATTAAAGAAACCACGTAGAAGTCTAAAATATTCGCCTACATGCTAGTAGCAAGTATGGTCCTCTAATTTAATGGTGTAAGAAAACATGTTCTCTAATTTAATGGTCTTCTAATTTAATGGTGTAAGAAAATTTGTTCTCTAATTTAATGGTGCAAGAAAACATGTTCTCTAATTTAATGGTGTAAGAAAACATATTCGCCTACATGGGACTGCAACCCTTTTTTTTTATTTTTTTTATATTAGCTACCCAACAAGTCATTTGTTTCTTTTTCCCCAATATCCCAACTTTTGCTTGCACCACACCAGACCAAAGATTCTTTCATAATCCTCAATTTCCCCTTCCCTCCTCCCCTCCTCCCAATTTCAAAACCTAATTGTACTTTTTTTTTTTACTGGAAATAGGATAACTTTATTGCAAATTTTTGTAGAGGATATTATAGCTTTATTCCCAAAATTTTAAAGCAACATCCTGCCTGAGGCATAGAATATGTATACAAATACCTCAATAAAAAAGTTTAAACTAGGGTGTTAGAGACTGATTGCATAAGCTCAACTCAGTTAATGATGAGTGAGGTTTTGACTTCATTATATAGAGATTATAAGATAAGTTGGTTATAATACAAACATATATTAGATTACAAATGCATTCAAATTTCAAATACAAACTGACAGATTTTAAGAAGAGAGAGGAGAGTTCCTCAACGATGGCAAAGAAGATGATGACTGGATAGTGTAAGGAGTGAGAGATGAGGTGGAAATGAAATGGGATTGCTGGAGGTGGGTTTTTCACTTTAATAAGCTCTTGTTGTAATATATATTGGGTTGCCTCATGAACTTGAACGCTTCCTGAGTGATAGAGAAGCTACTATTTTGGGATGCACGGACAATTTTCATGCTAGTAGCAAGTATTACTACAAAAAGCCCGCGAATATTTTAGAGAACATGAAATTAGAGAAACCGCGTAGAAATCTAAAATTAGAAAAACCACCTAGAAGTCCAAAATATTCATCTACATGCTAGTAGCAAGTATGTTCCTCTAATTTAATGGTGTAAAAAAACATGTTCTCTCATTTAAGGGTCATCTAATTTAATGGTGTAAGAAAACATGTTCTCTAATTTAATGGTGTGGTGTATGAAAACATGTTCTCTAATTTAATGGTCCTCTAATTTAATGGTGTAAGAAAACATGTTCACTAATTTAATGGTGTAAAAAAATATGTTCTCTAATTTAATGGCGTAAGAAAACATATTCACCTACATGCGACTACAACCTTTTTTTTTTATTACCTACCCAACAAGTCATTCGTTTCTTTTTCCCCAATTTCCTAGTTTTTGCTTGCACCACACCAGACCAAAGCTTCTTCCACAATCCTCAATTTCCCCTTCCCTCCTCCCAATTTCAAAACCTATTGTACTTTTTTTTACAGGAAATAGGATAGCTTTATTGCAAATTTTTGAAGGCGATATTATAGCTTTATTCCCCAAATTTTAATGCAACTTCATGGCTGAGGCTGAGAATATGTATACAAGTACCTCAATGAAAGAGTTTAAACTAGGGTTTTAGAGACTGATTGCATAAACTCAACTCAGTTAATGATGAGTGAGGTTTTGACTTCATTTCTTAGAGATTACAAGATAAGTTGGTTACGGTATAAACATATCTATATATACTAAAGCCCAGTTTCCCTCACTGTTCATCATGTGAGAGGAATTACTGTTCACGGACAATGTGTAGACGAAAACGCCCTCCAAATGCTTCTTTCTATGGCATTTTTTTGTGCTTTTTCACAATAAAAAACCGGTTTTACCCTCATATGCCTATTGTTCCACTTTCTTCCTTTGTTTTTCTGCTTTCTTCTAACTACCTCAAACTGCTCTCTCATATTTTCATCTCTCTCCCAAATTATAACTACCTTAAACTGCTATCTCATCTTTTAATCTCTCTCCCAAATCTATATATACTAAAGCCCAGTTCCCCTCGCTGTTCATCATGTGAGAGGGATTACTGTTCACTGACAGTGTGTGGACGAAAACGCTCTCCAAATACTTCTTTCTGTGGCATTTTTTGTGCTTTTTCACAGTAAAAAATCGGTTTTACCCTCATATGCCTATTGTTCCACCTTCTTCCTTTGTTTTTTTGCTTTCTTCTAACCACCTCAAACTGATCTCTCATCTTTTCATCTCTCTCCCAAATTATCTGTGCGAAATTAGTGAGCCTGTTTTTTATTGTTGGAAAAAAGTTTGGTTGCTACAAATTTCTTGCGTTCAAAATCCCTCAATCGCTACGAATTTTGTTCCTTTTTTGGATTTATCAGAATCAATTTTTTGGGTCAGAGGTCTACAGTTCCTGGGTGAGTTTGTTTTTTTTACTTCTTTGGTATCGTTGTTTTAATTTTTTCTTGGTGGTTTTCGATGTTCAGATGCTTTTTGCATATGAATTTTGAATGGTTTTTGTATATGAATTTTGTTTTTATAATATTAGGTATTTTGTTTCTATGCTTAGATTTTAATCTTTTTTGGGTTAAAATATTTAATTACATCATGTCATGGGTTTTTATGGGTTCAATTGGCAGTTTTGATTTTCTTTCTCTTTTCTTTCTATTTAGTTTCCATTCCACTGTTGTCTCTCAATTTGTATTGTCTCTCTGATTCTGGCTTTGGCGTGTGTCAAACGATAGAAACTGGCTGAAGTCAATTTTCTGAGGCTTGGTTCTGCTCCTTGGGTCGCTGCCCTGGAGATTAAATTATCAAAATTTGGTGTTTCCACGTTGCCAATTCCAATTAGTCGTTACTAAGAGGATCAAATTGGTGAATTTCGAAACGAAAACGTTTTTTCCTAATTGATTTCCTTGCTTTTGCCGATTATTGTTGGTTTTAATGCTTTATTGTCAATAATTTTGCTTATGTGGTTTGCGATTATTGTTCTTCATTTTGTTCAGATTTTGAGGTTTTGATTTTGTTGTTTTTAGGTTTTTTTGCTTTCCTAATTTTGAGTGAGTTATTTGTGATCATTTTGCATTTATCAAAATTAAACTAGGGGAAATTGGTCTCTGTGTTGTGCCAAATCTTTACATATTACATTTGGCTTAGTTTTGTGGATTTTATTTGGTCTATGTAGCTATTTTTTGCCTGATTTTTCTTAATCTTATATGCTGGGGTTGTAAATTGTGGCTTTCCAGTATTTTGATTTTGTGGTCTTTAACTGATACACAATTTGCTCTGAGGTAGAAGGAAAAGAAAGTCAAGTATACGAATGAGTTAGAAAGTAAGGTGTGACTATTTTGAAGCACCTGTGATGCTGGTGTTATATTTTGGGTATGTTTTCTTTCCTTCTGCTTTTTCCAGTTTGGAGATGCGCTGATAATTGTTGGATTAAAATGGATTTGTATTTTTTGTGAAGAAATGAAAGGAGTCGTTGGAATTTTAGAAAGCTTTGTGTTTCTACCTTTTATGTGACAGGGAATACAGACAGGGAGATGAATTTTAGAAAGCTTTGTGTTTCTACCTTTTTGTGTTTCTACCTTTTAGACTGCAATTTTAAAAGTTTTTATGTTGTTAGTGTTGGAACCAATGTATTTTGTTGGGAAATTGATAATATGTAAAGTTATTAGGATTTTGGAAAGATTTGTCTTTCTCAGTTTTATCTGCCGGAGGGAAACACATTTCTTACATATATGATTTCAAGTTGTCCCTTTAGAAATTCAAGCTTTATTGAATACACGAGGTGTAAGAAACTGTTTGGGATATTTTAAAGTTTTTCTGATTCTTGAAAAAAAAGCATGCTTAAGAGTAATTATATTTTAATTTTTATTGAATTCGGGTAACCATCATTAGGTTTTTTGCTTTGATTTGAATAATTTCTTACCCAGGAAAGCCAGGGCTTCCTGATGAGTTCTTTGGGTTCCATATTTGGCATCTTTGTTTTGTTTAAATTTGGGGCGTTTGTGATTTGGGATTTATGTACTATCTTATCAACTCTTAATGTTGAATTAGGTAGCTATTAATGTTGGATTAATCTAAGTTGGGCATTAGTTCATATGTTTTTCAATGTTTCTATTCCGATTTAAAAACGTGATTTAATAGTGTGATGGTGATTTAGGCTATAAATTCAGAGGCTTTTGAATAGCCAAATTTGCAACACGAATTTCAGAGGCTGTTGTATCATTGGCTGAAATATGCTACATATAATCCTTAGACATCATTTTTCACTTTGATTAAGATGTGTGCCTACCTTCTCAGTTTTTACCATTGTAGATGCGGGTGGTATAAATTTTTACTTAAAAAATTTATATTGTCAGATTCGGCTTGGGTGTATGATCAAGAGACCTTATTGTTTGTTTTTGGGCTTTGGTGTATAGACTTTGAAGTCCTTTGTGCACAAGGTAAATAATTTAGCATCTTCATTTGAGGATTTTGTGTCACAAAATTTTTACTTTTTGTGTGTTGTGGAGGTTAAATTTTGTATATTGTGAACATTGAATCTGTGCAATTCCATTTGTCCTTAACTTTTTTTTGTATTTGGATAATATATGAGTGCAATTTGTTTTTCACTCGAAATCTTCAGTGGATGAGAAATTGTACTGTTTCATAAAATCCTTCAGCTCGGAACAAAGTTTCTTCACAACACCATATCTGTGCAGCATGACCCCAGTGCATACCTGCATATGAGATTTAATAACGTGATTTAATAGTGTGATGGTGATTTAGGCTATAAATTCAGAGGCTTTTGAATAGCCAAATTTGCAACACGGATTTCAGAGGCTGTTGTATCATTGGCTGAAATATGCTACATATAATCCTTAGACATCATTTTTCACTTTGATTAAGATGTGTGCCTACCTTCTCGTTGGTGGAATCATTTTTTGTGCCGTTGTTTTGCAAGCAGAGTTCAAAATCTAGAAGCCATTAAGGTATTTCGGTTGATTTTATATTGTGTCTGTGTTTTGTTATGTAAATGTGAGTGTGGATTTGTTCTTCTATGGATGAATTTAGCTAATCCGGTTGTTTTTAATTGAAGATTAATTTGTTTTCAGTTAAATTAACTGCCTGCTCAGGCGCTAGAACCACTGGTGTTGTAAAATAGGTGAGCCTGAATTAAATAGATGTGTTTGTATATTGTGTTTTGTTCAGGTGGATGAAACAAATGAAGAGAAATAGTAAACATGGTGTTTGTCTGTGTTTTTTAGAATAGTTCAAACATTTGTCAAACTTAGGGATATTTTGAACTTCTCTATAGAAAAAAATTGGGTCTATTGATCGTGTTTGTTTGATTGCACATATTTTATTCGATGTGATTTGTGTTTTTATTAGAAAATTTTCGCACTTTTAGTGTGTGCATTTCATTCAAGTATTTATCCATTTTTTTAATGGTATTGCCTTATTTGTTTGTATATTTGGAACATGACACTTTAATTGTGGAAAAAAAAAGTAGTTGTAACCAGTTTATTGTGGTGGTGCGTTGTTGGTTCATTTTTGAATTGGCTGGGCTTTTGCTGAATTGGTAAGAAAATTTACTTTTAGCATGGAAATTGGTTTATTTATTGTTATGAATTTTCTTGATCGATAGGGATAGATGTGGTTTATTTTGTATTTGTGGAATGAGTGTATTAGAAGAATTACATATTTTGAACATTGTTTTTAATGTGTATTATGTGTTTGTTAATGATTTTTTTTATTGGTTTTTTTTCTTTTCTCTGGTGTGCTTTGCCACTCTTTGTCATCAAATTGCTTTAACAGTCTGTTCTCACCATGTCAAAAAGACGTTTAGATGCAACAATGAATGATGCTATAGAGCAAGAAAAAGAGTCCATTCGCAATGAATATAATGGTGATCCGCAATATCAACATCAGTCCAAAAAGTGTCTAGAACAGATTATATCGAAGGCTCTGGGAATACCATTTTGTCTCAAGGTGCAACTTTTGTTGGTCGCAATTTAAAAAATGTGGGACAATGTAGCACTAGCATATCTTCTGCTAACGGATATGCTTTTGAGAGCTTTGATTCTGCAAATTATGATGGACCAAATTGTATAAGTTCTGTTGAAAATATTTGTTCCATTTCTGATAAAAAGGGAAAAAAAATTGTTAGCACGGTACATTCTCCAACAAACACAGTTAAAAAAACCATTGACCAACGCAGTTATGATCTTATGAGTAAGGGTCAAGCCTATTTTCAACATAATAGAACAGGTAAGTTTTTAATTTATGTATAAATATATTTTCTCATAAATTTTGATTCTCTTATTCATTTCATTACATTATACTTATATTTTTTTTTCTTCTTTTGTTTTTTTTTTAATTTTTATGCATTTTTTGTGTGTAGCGGTTTGCAAAGACTATGTGGACTTAGGAGAACAAGTTTATAAATGTGTTCATTGTGGTTCTCATTTTTGGTTGAAAGAATCTCTCAAACAACAGTGTAAAAAAGATAAGTCTGTTTTCACCCTTTGTTGTCAACAGGGAAAAATAAAATTTCCAGCTCCAAAACCAACGCCAGCTTTTTTAGATTATTTGCTTGATCCAACTAAGGGTTCAAAAAGTTTATCATTTCGAGAAAATATTAGGGCTTACAATTTCATGTTTTCATTTACTTCAGTGGGAGCCAAAGTTGATCACTTGATTAACAATGGAACAAGTCCTTACATTTTTAAAATCAGTGGTCAAGTTTGTCATTTGATGGGATCTCTTTTTCCTGCTGATAATGAGTCTCCAAAGTTTGCTCAGTTGTGTGTTTATGATACATATAATGAGATAGACAATCGTCTTAAAGCTTTTCACTCTCATGGCAAAAATGAAAGGTTTGATCCAACTATTGTTGAAGGTTTGATTAAAACGTTTGATACAACAAATGAATTGGTCAAACTATTTCGAATAGCAAGAGATAAATTTGAAAATGATGGTCTTTCCTCTCTAAAAATGACGTTGTTAGGAAGGCAGATAAATGATGGTAAACAATATGAGCAACCAACAAATGATGAAATAGGCGGTTTGGTAGTGGGTGATATTGGTCATTTTGATTCTAATAGAGATATTATTATAGAATCAAAAAGTCATGAGTTAAAACGTGTTACTAAATTGAATCCAAAATTTATGTCTCTGCAGTATCCCATTCTTTTTCCCTATGGCGAAGACGGGTATAAACCAGATTTAAAATGGAATGAAAATTATAAAGGTAAAAAAAAACAAGAAACAAAGAATGCCCATGAGAGCTTTCATAGCTTACCAAATTCAAGAATGAGGATCATCGTTGCCTACATTGTTAAAAGGAGGTAGACTTTTTCAACAATTTTTGGTCGATTCTTTTGCAACACTTGAAGAAGACAGATTAGATTATATCAAGCATAATAAAAAAAATTTAAGAAGTGAAGTTTATAAAGGAATTTATGATGCATTGATAAGGGGTGATAATGATGCAAATAATTTAGGACAAAAAATTGTCTTACCTGCTTCATACACAGGAAGTCCAAGATATATGATTAATAATTATCAAGATGCTATGACTATTTGTAAAGAGTATGGACATCCTAATTTATTCATAACATTCACATGTAATGTTAAGTGGCCAGAAATTGCAAGAGAATTTGAAAGCAAACTAGGATTCAAACCTGAAGATAGACCAGATATAGTTTCAAGAGTCTTTAAAATGAAGCTTGATCATATGCTTGAATTTATCAAATCTGGAAAGCCTTTTGGAGAGGTTGAAGCAAGTAAGTTTCCAAAACTCATTTCTGTGCTTATTTCACATTTTACAGTTTGTTATTGTTAAACTTACTCTTTTTTTATTTTGATTTGTTTTCCAATTTTGTACAAATAGATGTTTGTACAATTGAATTTCAGAAAAGAGGTTTGCCTCATTCGCATATGTTGATATGATTGAAACCAAATTACAAATGTTTTTCAGCGGCTGATATAGATTCGATTATTTCAGCTGAAATACCTGATAAAAATATGTATCCACAGCTTTACGAAATTGTTAGTCAATTTATGATTCATGGTCCATGTGGTCACATTAATTCAAAATCTCCTTGCATGCATGAAAACAAATGTTCTAAAAATTTTCCCAAATCTTACAAAACCGAAACCATTTTTGAACCAAATGATTTTCCAGTCTATAAAAGATCTGCAGATGATGGAAATTACATCGTAAAAAATGGAATAAAAATTGATAACAGTTTTATTGTTCCTTATAACGCAGACTTACTATTGAGATATAATGCTCACATAAACGTTGAATCATGTTGTCAATCCATGCTTATTAAGTATTTATTCAAATATATAAATAAGGGTTCAGATAGAGCACGTTTAGTTCTTCAGGAAAATCCAAATGATGAGATATTGGCATATCTGAATTGTAGATACATATCACCTTATGAAGCTGTTTGGAGATTATTTCAATATTCAATACATCATAGAGAGCCTTCTGTAGAACGATTACCTGTACATTTACCATTAGAGCAAAATATTGTTTTCAATGGTGATCAATCATTAGAATCAATTATAAATAAAAAAAGTTTTGAAAACACAATGTTAACAAGTTGGTTTAAAATGAACCAAATTTTAAATGAAGCACGTGCACTGACTTATGCACAAATGCCATCAAAATTTTTGTATGATGCACGCAACAAAACTTGGAAACCAAGGAAACAAAAATGATCAATTGGTAGAATAGCGTATGTGCATCCTGCATCTGGTGAATTATATTACTTAAGAATGCTTTTGAATGTTAAAAAAGGTGCACTCAGTTTTGATAATATAAAAACTGTCAATGGTGTTGTACATCCTTCATACCATGCAACATGTAAATCATTAGGATTATTAGGCGATGATAAAGAATGAATTGAAGCCTTATCGAATGATGTAAATGTTGCATCGTCTACTCAACTTAGACAATTGTTTGTGACAATAATTTTGTTTTGTGATGTAGCAAGTCCTCAAATTTTTTTTGATAACCATTGGGAAAACATGTATGATGACATTTTATACAAATTGCGTAAGATTTTTGGAATTCCTGATATGATTGTCCCACAAGATGAATTGAAAAATTCTGTGTTGTTTGAACTAGAATTACTTTTTAATAATGCATCTGGTTCTTTGAAAAACTATCATCTGCCCATGCCTAATGCAGAGAAAATGTTGGAAATAAAAAATAGGCTTTTAAGAGAAGAGTTAAACTACGATTGTCAAGAATTATACAAAAAACATACAGTCTTAAAATCACAACTTAATGAGGGTCAAAAACATGTTTACAATACTGTTATAAATGCTGTGGATACAAAAAAAGGTGGTCTATTTTTTGTTTACGGTTATGGAGGTACTGGAAAAACTTTTTTATGGGATGCAATTACAAGCAAGCTTCGATCTGAAGGTAAAATTGTTTTGGCTGTGGCATCGGTAGGAATAGCATCATTATTATTACCAAGTGGTAGAACAACTCATTCTAGGTTTAAAATTCCTTTGGTCATCACTAATTCATCAATTTGTCCGATAAAAAAAACAACTCATCTTGCTGGA
>VIEB01000734.1:218514-239854 GCA_006547085.1 Malus baccata | reverse complement strand
GCAAGCTAGTGGGAGCTATAAGCGTCTTATGAGAGAAAGATCAAATCGTTTGATTTCTCATAAAGATGTAAATGAATCTTTTGTTTACTAGGTTTACAAAAGATTAGTGGGAGTTAATCATGTTCCTAAATTTGAATATATATATATGTACATATATGATATATTAATTTTGGAAATGAAAAGTATACTTCTTCGTTAAAGTTATGACTTTAAACATTCTATAACGATAGAATGTATATGGGAGACATAGTCTATAAACATGGGATAGAAATCTATAATGATAGATTTCAGGATATAATTGTATTATATCAAGCCCTAATCATAGACAAAAGATGCTAGGAATTTTCTCATATAATGATAAACTTCAATTAGAAGGACAACTCTAGTGAGACTAGGAAGCTGCTCTTCTCAAAGGGAACGTACCCTTTTGACTCCTAAATAAACATAATGCATAAATAGAATCCTTCATGCATACGCACAAAGGTGATTTACGTATTTCATATTGTATGAAAACCATTGATAGGAGTTGTACCAATATCGGTACAAGACGATATCAATGCAAGCCCAGGATCAGAACCATGGCAACTGTCAAGTGAGTCCTTAAGTATTTAAGAAATACTCAAGGATATATTCCTTAAAGAATGAGGAAGAATTAGAGTAACGTAATGGAAGCGTAAATGTATTAGATTATGAATCTAATCCATCATTGGATGTTTCTTCATTATGAATGAAGAGATAATCCTATATCCTTTTATTATGACTAAAGAGATATTTGGATGGAAACATTAAAAGTAATGACTTTAGTGTGTTCCATTATGAATGCAAAATATATTACCATATAGAAGCTTACAACAATGTTGTTTGGATGGGAAAGTTCATTTATGAACTCTCTATTCGGTTCCAACCAAAAAGTGTCTCCAGTGTACCGACACCATGACACTAATGGGGCGATAGCTCAAGCCAGGGAATCAAGGTCTCATCAAGATCCGAACTCAAATGAGAGACTAAACCACATGATTAAAAATCATGTATAATGGTGACGTCGTTATTCTTAAGGTTGCTTCTATGGATAACATATAGATATCCATTGTCTAGGCCTACTACTAAGCCATTTTTGAAATGACTACAGAAGAGGTATCATCATTGATGACCAAGTTGATTGGCTCTAGTGCAAGTGGGAGATTGTTGGAAATGTGCCCTAAAACCAATCATATAATGATACTTTACGGACATTTCACATGTTAAACTAATATAGTTTAATTTAAAGGGCAAAGATTATTGTTTGAAGCCATCTCATATAAATGTTATATGCTTAAACGATAAGTCCAAGAAATATGTAATTGAGAGAATGCGATCTAAAGAAGTTAGATTCATGAGACTATTCTCTTCCGTATACATATCCTAAACGTTCCTGGTCATAGGATTGCCAATTGGGCATTGACAGTCCGTTAAGATCAGTACATGTTATGTCTTCTCCTAGGGAGAGTGACTGGTCTCGAGTCATTGGTGTGATTGACACCAAGAAAAGTATGTAGGTGCTCAATAGAGAATGAGTCCACTGAACATAATCAACAATGAGTTCTCATAGCCATGTCACATGAGAAATCATGGTTGGGATAATACAAAGTAGTCCTTTGACCTGAGGCATCATAGTTGTGTTGTGGTTAGGTCCTTGATTTTTGACTATATCAAAGTCATTCCATCAGAGGGTGTCCACGGCATAGTTGGGGTTAAACCACTTAGCCATGGAGGCAAGTGAATGCGCAACAAGGGATCTCTAACTTTCAAACTGTTTGAAGGAGAATATTCTATGATATGATTAAGAATCTCTGGCCAGAGTATGAATAAGATTTAGGAAGTCGTTCCAAATCATATTCAAGGTAATCATATAAGTAAGAGAATCACATTGAATAATAGACATGAATAAACTATCAAACCAAACAATGTGGTCAATAGTATTATATTAGAGAAAGACCGTATTGCATTGTAATCCTAAACTGAATAGGTTCTCCACCTCTTCTGATTAGCTTAGGTAACCATGACATACTGCTAGGTGTCACTCATGGTTTGTGGAGCCCTAAACGTGTATAATCACTAAAGGGAGAATTGAAAGTAAGTATCAATTAACAATCGATTTGATAGATTTCTAATCGCTCACTGCCTCGCTAAAAGGAACCTAATGAATCGTACACCGTGTAAGGTAAAGATTGAAGAAACAACAGAGATGAGTAAGGACAATTAAATGGTTTAATTGTTTATGGCAATAATTAATTAATATGTTAATTAATCAAACGAATAAGTTCTTTTTAAACCTTAAGTTTGTTTTGGGCCTTAAAGCCCAAATTGGGTTTCAAATCGTCAAGCCCATTAGCTTAAGTTGTATGACAACTTAACAAATAAAATTCAAGAAGCCCAAAACAGCCCAAGGGCTTGGAAAAACCGGCCATATAGAGAGGGGTAGTGAACTTGGCTTAATTGCAAGTTTGCCACTCCATTGTGAGGTGGTATAAAGGCAACTTTATAGGCATTTCATTCTTAGGGTTTCTTTTAGAGAAAAGATGAGAACACAAGCTCCATTTTTCTCTCTAAGAGGCCGGCCACCCTAGAGGATTTTAGCTAGCAATCTTACTTCCTCTAGGTCACTCATCTCTTCTTCAAGTCTTACCTTGGTGTGGAGACTTAGAGGTTCTCAACTTTGGGAACTTGGAGAATCCTTTCAACCATCCTCATCCAAGAAATCCATGGAGCTAAGAAGCAAGAATGCAGGCCCTCTCCTTGGGTGATTATCCTTTGCTTATGCAAAGAGGAATCAACAAAGGTATAAAGTTTCTCAACTCACTTTGTTTTGAGTTGAGTCTTGGTTCACCTTTCTACTAGGCTTTGAATTTCATGGGTAATGTTTTGTTTTTGAGTGCATACAAGCATGATTCCACCTTTAATTGTTAATTGCATGCCATAGATGTTGCTCAAATGAACATGTTTTTCACAAAATTTCCTTCAGAATACTCTATGATATGATTAAGAATCTCTAGTCAGAGTATGAATGAGATTTAGGAAGTCGTTCCAAATCATATTCAAGGTAATCATATAAGTATAAAGCTCCTCACCCGTTTAAAAGGCGAAACGCAATGCTCCTCACCCGTAAAAGCTTAAACTGCATATGGCATAAAGCTCTTCGCCTGCACGAGCCTAAACGGCACATGCCACAATGCTCCTTGTTCGCACAAGTTTAAAAGGTGACATACAATGCTCCTTGTTCGCACGCACAAGCTTCAAAGGCGATATACAATGCTCCTTGTTTGCATGAGCTTAAAAGGTGACATACAATGCTCCTTGTTCGCATGAGCTTAAAAGGCGACACCAAACACTTCTGGTTCGCAATAGCATAAACTGTGTATGGCAAAATCACCATTAAAATCATCATCAAAACCATCAAAAATCTATCACTCCTTTAAACTACGTCATGATTTGATCCCTCCTCAACTGAGGGTATGTAGGCAACTTGAAACTTCAAAACTTAAAGTACATTCACATCACCAACAAAACGCAAACACTTTGAATAATAAAGAACAATTCAAAGCGTGAATACTTTATTTCTTTAAAGGAATAATTTGGCTACAAAGCCTTATTACAAAGTAAGCAAAAACAAAGAAGACTTAAAAGCACAAAAATGGAAGACACTACTTGAAAGCTATGTCCCTAAAACTACGGCGACGACCTTCAAGCAAGCACTTCCATGGCCACACCTTTCTCTTGCTCTAGGCATATAATCTCCTCTTAATATTGGGAAAGTGTAGCTTCTTGCGATGAGAGAACACCTTGAAGTCTTGATGCTTCGATTTCCAATTGCTCTCACTCTATTGCCAACGCTTCTAAACGTGCCTGGACAGAAGCTAAAGAAGTCCCTGTGGCTTGATAACTTTCCAAAGTAGCTTGCTAAGAAGATCAAACTAGGGCAATTGATAAGTCTATTGCCACAAGTTGCTGAGCTCTAACCTCTGGATTCAACTTCTTCAAGGAAACAGCATGCCAAGAAGAATACTTAGTTGAGGCGGCCATAAGTTCGGCAATCTTGACTCTTAAGAGCGAGGAATCAACATTAAGGTTGTCAATCACAAAAACAAGCTTCGACAAGTCCTCCTTGAGCAACGCAAGGTCCTCCAATAGGTGTAATACCTTGAATATTTTAGAAATGTGGTGGATATTCATTTTATTGTTTATGTGGAGGAAAAGCAAAAATAGATCGATTTATAGTAATGAAATTCGAATGGAAAAATGTGAAATCCCGCTTCCGGATTTTATTATTATTTATGTTGTATAATTTTTCATTAAGTGGAAAATGACAAAAATGCCACTATTTGTTAACATAATTATACGAGGACGTATTTTATCCTCATATATTTTATTGTATTTCTAGATATATTTAAATAGAGGGTGACCCTATGAGCATGTAGGCGAAAACTGTTCGACAAACGGAGTTATAACAAATGAAATAGAAACGAACGAAAGCAGGGGCAAAATAGTCTTTTTTTGCCACGAATCTGGAAAGCTCTATATTTAGATGGAGGACTGTTCTGCTAGAGATAAGCCACGTGTGTGGCTGTGGCCAAGGGGGGATGAGAAGACTAATGAGAGGGAAGGAAATGAGGGAAATAAGGGAAGGAAAGAGGACACCGAATCTAATTGACTCGCCGATCCGACCTAACTCCATCTCTCTATTTCGGCCACCATTGATGACAAAACCGGTGTCAAAATGACCCTCACTTCAAACTCTCTTGACATCTCTTTCATTTTCACGTCAATTTGAGCCGTTACTCTAGGTTTGTTGACAAAAAGCACCGGGGGCGTGGGAATGGGTGTAAGACGGCGATCCGCCAACCATGAAGCTAACTCAATC
The DNA here is from genome assembly GCA_006547085.1 of Malus baccata. Taxonomy (NCBI): domain Eukaryota; kingdom Viridiplantae; phylum Streptophyta; class Magnoliopsida; order Rosales; family Rosaceae; genus Malus; species Malus baccata. The sequence continues at coordinate 234,957 of VIEB01000734.1, read as the reverse complement.
AATTTCCACCATTAATACTCACCTTACCCTCAAGAACAAAGGCCATGCATTGGATAGGGCGTCGAAGTCATTATGGTGTTGAATCGAAATCACCAAGTTCTAGGGTTTTACACGGATCGAGGCTAATTTCAAGTGTTTTTTCGGCTGAATTGGACTTCGGCCTAGGTATGAAAATTATTCCCCTAGTTGTACTCTACATTCCTGTAAAATTTGGTAATTTTTGGAGTTCATTGGAAAACTAGGTTTTTGTTCACTAAAATCTGCCGCCTGCGGCGGAGCGTGGCCAAAGGGCCAATACTATCTTTTAAAGCTATTTTCGATATTCTGAATCCATGTATGATATGCATTTGGTGTGGGTCATTTGTTTGAACCTAGTTTTGTGATTGGTAGTCACTCCAATGATTTAGAAAATGATTAACATTGTATTGAGAACTACAACTGGCTTGATCCCTTCGAAGGGTTCGTAGGTAGTCTAACAAGAAAGTTAGATGCAGCCATAAAATGTGCGAGATTAAATATTAGTGAAAAATTGTCAAAGAAAGAAATGTTGGTATGGTTAGTAACATAAAGGGTGACTAGGACACTTTTGGCCTACCACTAAGAGTAAATTCCAAATTAGATTGGCGGGGCGTTACAATGGGCACTTTGAAATCCTCTTCTCAATATGGTTCTTGATATCCATGGCTACACGAAGGTTGATGCGATGGATGAGCTGCTCAGTGCCACTAAAGTTCAGCCCTCTAGGAGAGATCTCAAAGCTAGCTGGTAAAGGTGTTGGACGCATGACAGGCTCTTGCATACCTACACCTACACACGGCAAACTTGGGCAACTTGGGAGATTTGGAACAAGCTCTGCACCAGGCGGATCCCCAATCTCCTCGTCTATAGGTAGATTGCTTCCAAATAACATCTCTGTAAAGGATGAATGCCTACGTTCTCCAAATCAAAAGAACAAGAAGGCCCAGCCTAAAGAAGACAAGGAAAAGTGTTAGAAACAAAAGCTAAACCAACGAAAGTAGAAAAAATCACAAGAAAGAAGGAAATACATACATCTTTCTCAAGTGACAGATGACCATCAAACTAAGAAGGCCTAAACACTTTCTTCTTTTTATGATGCAAATTAACATCACTGTCATCCAGAGCACCTTCATGTGGTTGCTTGTTCAAAACTTGTGGATGTTTCCGCAAAACAAGTTCATCCTCATGCAAATCAACTTTGTCACCCATCTCTTCAGAAGCATCCAAATGTTGAGAAGATAAGCACAGGCATTGGGAGCTAAAGTCGCATGTCTATCTTGCAAAGGAGCTGCACTTGCACAAATCAAAAGGTGCCAGTTACGTAGGAACTGTAGAACAACCCTTTCTCGGTGCATCATTTCGTGAATGAGAAGAATTGGTGTCACATGCCATCCTTAAGTCTTCACGATGTACCTTTGACCACCAACCTACGTAGGCATGGGTCACGGGATTACTCTTGAACTCGTCCTTGGTCGGCAGGGTGATAGAAGCATTTGTGTTTTCCTTTAGCTTGCCTAGCACACGTTGGACAAAACTAAATAGCTTGCTGAAATGGTGAAGGCTATATGGCTGAACAATATATCGATCTCCTTACCGCAAAGAAACATACTCCGACAAAGACTTGTAAGATAAGACAAGTCTGAGAAACGAAGGTGAGAATCATCTATAAGGCCTTGCCGCGTCGAGCCAACCCTTGCTAGATGGTCCATTCTCAAACCTTCACAGCTTCTAAACAAAGCTCGTGCCTGCAAATAATCAAAGCTCTTTGCTGAAAGCACGCCAAAGTACTTTGTCATCAAAGGCCCCAACTTGACTGAAGTTGGTGAAGAAGGCCCCAACTTGTCTAAAGTCGATGAAGAAAAATGAGTGCCAAAGTACTCACCCAACCAACCGTACACCTAATAGTAGGGAAGTACCGCAACACAATCTTCAGTGCTCGCTGAGTTCAAAACAATACTCAAGCCATTGTAAATGTTGGCTAAAACTGGAATAGCAAGGCTAAATGATTCACCTGCATTCATCTTGCTACTCACTTTAAAGACATCGGGCAGGATAAAGTTAACGTCGTCTTTAGGGAAAACAAACTTACAAAGCCAACAAGCTAAGAGAGCAACTTGGTAAGATTCTTCCACGTGCTCTGACGCTACGCCAAGATCCTCATACACTTTCAACTCGGTAGGGACATGGTGCCTAGCTGAACCAATGGCACTTGACAGGTCTGAGTCCCCTTTCTTGTTGCAACCACTCTTTTTCGAAGGCTTCTTGTAGTTCATGGCATCCCAATACCAAAATTAGATCCATGAAGAAATCTTCACACCTGACTTACCCTGAGCCTCTTGGGAAGGCTTATGATATGCCCAAAACAAATAGCGGCAACTCTTAAGCAATCCTCGGCTATTGAGATGAGAAAATTCCTCAAAGCTAGGAACAACCTCATAGTAAAACTTACCCTAGATTGGCAAGCCTCCTATCTTATGGAGAACCCAAAGTGAAATCGACATCTCCCCTTGTGATGTGTGAAGTGTGTTGGTTGCTGAACACCAATGTTCATAAAAAGCACAAAGGACGGAAGGATGATGATCATAACTAAACAAATATCCGTACACAGGATGATAAAGACCCACGTTAGTAAGTACATCTTTAGATTGGCTCAAGACATCTTCAAGCCACTCCTAATAAAACTCAACAAAAACGGCCTCTCCAGTAGTAGACAAGATGCCATTCCAAGTCATAGCTCCGCTACGGATGCGATCACCAAGAAGCTTAACCGAAGCCGATGAATTGTCATGAACATGGTGTGAAGGATTCAAGATAAGAATCTTCGACGTACACGCCTTCTTCTTCGTATGTGGTTGACCAAAATATGTCACATCCCAAGATACTTCAGAAGACCACAACTTGATATGCATCGAGTTGTCTTTCACAGGATGAACAAGCGCCTTAGGGTCAGTCAACGACGCATAAAGCTTCAACGTCGTTCCCCTATCTTGCAAATCGCCTTCCTTCGCAAGAATGGTAATGGTATTGCTCTTAAAGCACTTGAAAAATACCATGGCTACAACAAAACAAACAAGGCAACATAAGCATAAGAGTGGGGTGGCAAGAAGAAAAAAAAATTGCTTCACTAAAGCAAAAGACATGCGAGATAAACCTCGTGAGCATTGAAGGGTGACGATGACAAAGTCACAAAGACGAAAAGAAATCAGCCACAACGATTACGTAAGCAGTTTCTTGCACTGCACGACAACGTCACCACCGAGGGAAAACTGTGACCATAAGGCACTACACAGCGTAATCTTGCTGCAGTCTTTTGCACAACACCACACGGTAAAAAGTGACGCATTGCAACAACTCCAAACAACAACACATGGCAGCACCAAGCAGCAGCAAAAGGCACGACAAACAGCCACAACAAAAGGCATGGCAAGCAACATCAAGCATTGCACGACAAGAAGAGTTTGTGAAAAAAAAAAACACACACACACACACACCCAATTGCCCTATAAATAAGGGTCAGTTGCTTCCTAATGCTATAGGGAAGATACATACCAAATAGCAAAAGGAAAATCAAAAGAAGGAAGTACATTCCAACCAAAAGAAGGATGCAAATTCCAAAGCAAAAAAGGCAATGCTGATTTCGGCAAACAAGGAGGGAAACATGATGTTTTTGCAACAAAAAAAAATCAGCAAAAGGAAACAAAAAAAATAAGGAAAGGGCTTTAAAATTTCCAAAACATTAAGGGAAAGTACCCTTCCTTGCCAAAATACAAAAGGGAATCCCTCCAAGGCAAGGACAAGCCTTCAAGTTTCCCAAACCAGGAGGGAAAACACCCCCTTGGCCGAAAAAATGGTAAGGAAAAAAGAAAAAAAAATGCAAATCCTACTTACCCATGGGCAAGCATTAAATCTTTCCAAAACCTTGAAGGAAATCACCAAAGCTTTCTAACACCTTGAAGGAAATTACCAAAGCTTTCCAAAACCTTGAAGGGAATCACTAAAGCTTTCCAACACTTTGAAGGAAATCACCCTCATTACCAAAATTGAAGGAGATTCCTACCTAAGGAAGGAAAAACATTTTTTTCCCACACCGACAAGAAAAAAAAATCCAAGTCTCAAAATACACCAAATGTATTTTGTCAAATTACGGAAAATCAATACGCACAATAAGTATGTACCGATTTATCCATTTCCAAAATTTCATTCAAGATCAAGCCTCTATGGCTCTTGAAGAAAAAAATCATTTCTTTCAAGATCTTGCCTCTACGGCCCTTGAAGAAAAATTTCATTTCTTTCAAGATCAAGCCTTGATGGCCTTTGAAGATAGTTTTCATTTCATTCAAGACCAAGCCTCAACGACCCTTGAAGAAATGTTTCGTTCAAGAAATACGCCTCTACGGCCCTTGAAGAAGCACACTAATTCAAGATCAAGTCTCAACAACCCTTGAGTTAGAACATTCACATTGCAGGACTTCAAAACACATATCCTACATGTGACAAGCACATGCCTTCAACGTGCCTTGAAGTGGGGGCATTTGTAAACATGTAAATTTCGTGGCATACAAATGATGCATCACAAAGCTCCAAGTGGCATATGACTCATCACAAATGGACAAGTCATCAATGACATGTGGCACAAATCAGGCAAAGAAAGCTCAAAAGCAAAAGGGAGAAAATCCCTCTTAAAATCGGTAAGGGGTCCAAATTGCTCCCAAAACTGGAAAGAAAGCTAAAACATCTTCACAAAACAAGCAAGAATTGAAGATTGTTCACAAAATAGGTAACAAACCCTATAATTCGACCAAGGTAAGGGAAAATGGCTGAAATTAAGACCATGGTATAAAATATCGATGATATCGGAAATATCAGTAGTCCAAAAACATGAAAATTTCGATGAAAATATTGGGATATTATCGATATCGATAAAAATTGAATAAAAACCATGGAAATTGTAAGAAAAACTTGGAAATTTTTATTGAAACTTTGGAGAATGTTTATTAGTCAACTATCTATTAGTTTATAAAAAAAAATTAGAAGGAAATGCATTACATGATGGATTTAACTGAGTTAAGTTGATTATACAACGAGCTGACAAACACTGTGAGTGTAGAAAATATGTAGTAATTAATGAAAAAAAGATTAAACACACCATAATAATTTATATATAATGATTTACTACAATATTTTACACTTTATACATTGCATGGTAAGATACATGAGTGATTTAGTACCACATAAAGTTCCTATAAGGTTCAAAATTTTCACTATCTTCATCATCTCTATGTGTAGAGTAAGTTTATTGTGAAGAGTATTCATCAAATGATAAATCTCCAAAATAATTTTGCATGTAATTGTTAACATGCCACTCATATAAATATAAATATGTTAGCATATTATCACTAAAACATAAGTGATATATCGTGGCTAAGGTGTTAGAGGAGTATAATGGGATGGGTTCAAATCCCCTTTGTGTTTTTTTTCCTCCCTTTTTTCCCTTTTTTTTCTTCTTTTTCCTTTTTTTTTCCTTCCTTTACATCAATATTTTTGATATTTTACACCGATATTTTGACACCTTTTTTTCTTCTTTTTCCTTTTTTTTTTCCTTCCTTTACATCGATATTTTCGATATTGTAGCGATATTACACCGATATTTTGATAAAATATTGCTGAAGTGTGAGCGAAATTATCGATATCGATATTTTTCGATATTATCGTCGATATTGTCGATATTGTCGATATTTGTACGATATGTACATGGATATGTTCCGAAATATCCATGGTTCGAAAAAACAGAAATATCCTCAATATGTCGTCGATATTATCGATATTTGAGACTATGATTAAGACACAAAACATGCCCAAATTCTCCCATGGACAAATCAAGATACAAATCAAAGCCAAATCCATCCCAAGGCAAGCTTTGAGAAGTCTATAAATACAAGGTCCTGAGACAAGCATAAGGGTGGACAATTTCTACATTGAAGGGTCGAAATTCTCACAAAATGAGAACCCCTGCCAAATCCCCTTTGTGTTTTTTTCCTCCCTTTTTTCCCTTTTTTTTTCTTCTTTTTCCTTTTTTTTTTTCTTCCTTTACATCAATATTTTTGATATTTTAGCGATATTACACCGATATTTTGACACCTTTTTTTTCTTCTTTTTCCTTTTTTTTTCCTTCCTTTTCATCGATATTTTCGATATTGTAGCGATATTACATCGATATTTTGATAAAATATTGCTGAAGTGTGAGCGAAATTATCGATATCGATATTTTCCGATATTATCGTCGATATTGTCGATATTTGTACGATATGTACATGGATATATTCCGAAATATCCATGATTCGAAAAAACAGAAATATCCTCAATATGTCGTCGATATTATCGATATTTGAGACTATGATTAAGACACAAAACATGCCCAAATTCTCCCATGGACAAATCAAGATACAAATCAAAGCCAAATCCATCCCAAGGCAAGCTTTGAGAAGTCTATAAATACAAGGTCCTGAGACAAGCATAAGGGTGGACAATTTCGACATTGAAGGGCCGAAATTCTCACAAAATGAGAACCCCTGCCAAATCTTTGAAGACTAATACACTGTGAAAGCTCTCTTTGAAGAACGTACAACCAAAGCCAAAGCAATCTTTCAACCAAAACCGAAGCATTCCCCTGAAGAATCAACAAGCACCTGTGCCGATTCCTTCAAGACTTTGTTACAAGCTCAAAACTTGTAACGACGTTCGATTCAAGATCAAGTCGCCAAGACCCTTGAATCAAAAAAATCCTACATCAACACTACCTTTGCCACAACTTTGAGGTGATGACTATCCACGCATTGTTTCAAGCTCAAAACTTGAAGCAATCGTTCAATCATTCGTCCAAGATCAAGTCATTGCGAGCCTTAGATCAACAACCTACGCATCTACATCAAATTTGAAGACTGAATCAGAGGAAAATTGTAAATAGAGATTGTAACCCTACAAATTCATCAATACAAATCTACTTTATACACGTGTTCTCGTTTTATTCGTTACAGAATTTTCGTGTTTACAGACACTCTCCACTCTCTAAGAATTAAAGAGGTTCATGCATTCCACGAAGAGTAGGATTTTTATGGCATGATGATACAAATACATGCAAGTTTTCATCCATATAGTGTTGGATCCTTGACACAAGATACCATGATGATAATGTACTCGTTTTACGTAAGTTGCTCTCTTTCAAAAGGTGACAACACCAGCCACCGCCCACTGAATCCAACCACTTTAAACTTCTTCCTTGATTATCTTACATTTGAAAAATCCACAATGCATTGCCAATCAGCTTTCCACCTTCTTCTCTGCACTTCTCTTATACTTTCTTCTCGTTTCCCGCATGGTCTCTCTCTCTCTCTCTCTCTCTCTCTCTCTCAAAATATTTACTTGGGTGTTTTAACTTGGTTAATATTGATATATATGTTGCAGGATGGGGAGCAAAATGCAGTACCAATGAGGGAGCTCCAATAGTGCAACAGACCCAAGTGGGGCGGTGGAAGTGAAAAGTGCCCAATGTGCGCAATCATCAACGTTCACTTGAAGTGTGGAAGCTTCCTCAAGCTCTGGTGAATCCCAGACAGCTCCAATTGCTCGCGTCGATGATTGTATCGTCAAGTTAACACTGCCCTGCCATTGGCACCTTTGCAGACGTTTTCCTTCAATTACTCTCACCAAAAGTATCTCGTGTATCCTAAAATATGGTATTTTCAAAGAGTGAGTGAATAAAAAAATTAAAAAAAAAGCTAGTTAGTATACCCTAATTTCTTTTGCTTTTAAATAATTTGATGGTTCTTGCAATTTAAGCAGTATTTGTTGATCCAAAGAAACCGAGTTGATGAAAGAAGTAGCTTTAAACTTGCAATATTAACTCATAATTTAAGATTAAAAGTAATGTATAGAATGACTATGAAAGTGAAAAACAGGCTATGTGTGAAGATGAGGGTTTCAGAGAATGACTACGAAAGTGAAAAATAGGCTGTGTGAAGATGAGGGTTTCGGATGCTCCTCATTTCGATTAATTTAATTAATGCACTCGAGTTTGAATGCTCCTCAATTCAATTAATTTAGTGTAAGATATCATTTGTATTACGGCCGAAGTTGTTTCATAGGCAAACCCTTTTTCAACCTCAACCCATCCAAAATTATGGCAAACATCAGCTCACTTATTGCTTGGGGCTTATCGATCTTTTGTTGGGGTTTATCATTGGATTTTCCAGAAAAGCCCACTTTTTTAAACAATCTTCGACGTTTGATTTCTTAGTCAATTTTAAAGTCTATCTTCATCTTTCATGTCCAAACTACTCAATAGTCCCGGATTACTGAAGAAAAATCAAGTACTCTCATTGTAGCCTACGAAGTTATAATTTATTTTGGTGATGTTGTCAGGTGCATATCACTTACTGCCTAACTTGGGACTACATTGACTAGGAATTTATGGCCGTTGGATGGAACACATCATAAGAAAATCGAGGAACATAACTAACAAGAAAGTGCAAGCGGTAAAGAAAAAGGATGGCCAAAACGCAAAACATTAAATTTTCAACTAGTTCAGTAAGGTTACCACAACTCTATGTCTGTAACGCAGATTTACCTCATTCGAATATGCGGGTTTGGGGATTTAAGATGTTAACTTTTGTCAATGTGAAACTTAACATGCCTATGGTATGTGCTGGATGAAATAAGACATGATATGCGGGCAATTCATCTCTGCAATACAAAATCTGAAGCAATAACCGTCAAGTTTAACAGCGCAGCCCTCGAACCAGTAGATCAAGCCCCAAAAAGAACACATGTACTAATGATATTATGTACAATCACATCAGGAACTAAGCCGAGACAATTCAAGACTTGAAGCAAAATACAATATTCTCAAGCATTTTGAAGCTAATAACCGCTCATAGATCTCCATAAATGCACAATGGGCGGAATAATATAAATGCACAGCGAAGCTTCAAAACCATAAGTCTATCCTAGCTTTTCTTTTCACCTTCGGTGTTAATCTAGACCCGCTAATCATAACCCTTCTATACACCATCTCAAAATTAATTTTCATAATAGTTTCTCTATTTTTTAATTTCTTTTATCTTGAATTCTAGCTGTCAGTATTTTGTTTTAGCTGTGTCTCTTCACTAAACTAGACCGTGCAGCACCATGGTTAGCAACAAGAAGATTATAGCCCATCGGGTATTCAAATAGGAGGCAGAAGAAGGAGAAATATAGTGGGAACCTACTAAGTGCACTGTTCCATTCTGTTCATCCTGTACTTTAATACTCGACGAGCCTGAAATTGACCACAGAAAAGTTCAAATTAGTAAAGAGAAAGGAAACCCACATTTGACAAAAGTGTATAACACATGTACTCATATTACATGAACGATACAACCTGCATAAATATATTTTACACTGATTTACATTAAGAACAAAAAATAACATGACACTCACAGTTATATTCAGTCCATCCAATGACCTGATTCTCAAGATCATACAGGACTAGCTTGTTCGACAGTACCAAATCTGCAAGAAACACTTGAAATGATCAAGATCGCCATGAATTTCATGCAACTCTCTTATGTCTTGCTCTAGTTCATAGAAAAACCAACGTATATCATGCCCATTTAAACTCTACAGACTTGTACTGTTGACTTTTGTATTTTAGGTAGGATCCTTAATTGATATGTAATCCCATGTAATCACTTGTAATTAGTTTTCTTTCCTTTTATGTTAGGGTTGTACATCTATAAGTTCCTCTTATTGAGAAGAATATATCATCATTCAAAGCATTCTCTTCTTGGCACCAGAGCCTAGGTTTTGAAAAAAAAAAAAAAGGAGACGAGATTGTGCTCTATACGGAAAACCATAACTACCAGCTGCACAGCCAGTTGTGCAGCGCCGTCCGACCAGTGAGCGACGCCGTCGTTGCTGACCCGAGAACCCGAACTACCCGCCACGCACCCAGTTGTTCAGTGCGCCGATCAACCAGCGAGCGACGCCGTCGTTGCTGATCCGAGTTCACCAAGGCACTCCCTGCATCCACCACCACGAACCGAGATTCAACCCACTGTCTGAAATTTATCCCAGATTTCAACCTGTGTATCTGTTTTGCATGCCCAGATTCGATTGAACCCAGTGACCCACTTGTTGCTGTTTGAAGAATAGGAAAAAAGGATTGCTGTGCTGTTGCGGAAAAAAAGGGAAGAAGGGTTACTTTTATATATATTACTAGTATTTGTTTTTGGGGCCTCATAGTTGCTGCTACATTTGGTTCCCGTACACACGTGCAACCACTTCACAATGGTTGCCCGTGCTTGTCCTTTTTCAAATGAATTTGACCGAACTGGACATAGGAGTAGGACCGATCGAGAACAGTTCAAGACTTGTGATCCCCACTGTAACAAGTCGTGTACGTCGATTGTCGAATCGAAAATAGATTCTAATACAGGTAACACAGGTAAGGCTTTAAAAGTTTCTGCATCTGTTACGAATAATACATGGATAATTGATTCCGGTGCTACTGAACATATGACTTGTGAATCTAGACAGGTACAAATCCTAAAACCACCTACCAAAACTGTTGTGAGTGTTGCCAACGGTAATGTTGTTCCCATTATTGGAGAAGGCACTGTCTCCCTGTCAGATACCCTTAGTCTTGATACCGTGCTTGTTGTTCCTTCTCTTGACTATAATTTATTATCTGTTGCTCAAATAACTGTCGCCCTCCATTGTCTTGTGATTTTTTGGCCTTCCTTTTGTGTTTTTAAGGACATTCGGACTCGCAAGACGATTGGTTATGGTATTAGGAAGGGGAAGCTCTACTACTTGGAGCTGACATCAAACAGCTCTCGAATGTTGACTCACGCTCTTACAGTGAACGGAAATCCGAGGGATAGGAATAAAGCTTCGGAGGTTTGGTTGTGGCATCGTCGACTTGGACATGCTTCTTTCGGATATCTACGGAGGTTGTTTCCTAGCCTATTTGTTAAGCATGATGTTTCTAGCTTTAAATGTGGTGTTTGTGAACTAGCTAAAAGTCATCGTGCTTCGTTTCCATCCAGTTTGAATAAAAGTTCTGTTCCATTTATGATAATTCATTCTGATGTTTGGGGTCCATCTAAAACTGCTACATTTGGTGGTGCTCATTGGTTCGTTACTTTTATTGATGACTGCACACGTATGACTTGGGTTTGTTTGATGAAATCCAAAGGTGAAGTTACTTCTTTGTTTCAACAGTTTTACAAAATGGTACAAGTACAATATAAGTCACAAATACAGGTTCTCAGGAGTGATAATGGTGGCGAATATGTTAACTCTGAACTTCGTGCCTTTCTTGATCATCATGGGATTGTTCATCAAACTACATGTCCATATACTCCACAACAAAATGGGGTTGCCGAACGCAAGAACCGTCAGCTTCTGGAGGTTGTTCGTGCTTCTTTACTCGAGGCTCGTCTCCCGTTATCCTATTGGGGAGAAGCTCTCACCTCAGCTGCGTATCTCATTAATCGTGTTCCATCCCGATCGGTTGATTTTCAGACACCCCTTCAGGCACTTTCTTCACATGTTGATGCTCCTGCAGTCCCTAATCTTCCACCTCATGTGTTTGGTTGTGTGGCCTTCGTTCATCTTCATAAACAACAGCGAAGTAAGCTTGAACCTCGAGCCTTACGATGTGTGTTTGTGGGGTATGCATCAAGGCAGAAAGGATACCGTTGTTATCACCCACCGACGAATAAGTTGTTTGTCACTATGGATGTTGCGTTTCATGAGAATGATATGTACTTTGCCAATCCCGAGTCTTCACTTCAGGGGGAGAATCAGAAAGAAGTTCAAACTCTTGATTATACTATTCCAGATATAGATAGAGTGAATGATTTGGATTTAAGTGGTGATGTCTTGGAAATAAGTGGTGATCATTCACACGAAAATAATGATGTGAATGAATTGGAATTAAGTGGTAATGTCTTGGAGACAAGTGGTGATCATTCACATGGAAATAATGTTGAAAACCTTGAAATGGACGAGTCGACATCGCCAGATAACTCACTGCCTGATAGCTCACTGCCAGTTTCCTCACCACCGGACAGCCCTGTGTCGCCAGCTACCTCACAGTTGATCTTGAGTCCCAATAACCATAATCAATCGTCTTCGATCCCGGATGCACCACCACCACGTCGTCTCCCTGATCGCGTCAACCGAGGTATTCCTAAACTTACTTATGAAGCCGACCTTAAATGCAAAACTAGGTATCCGGTGAGTAAGCCCAACCCTGAGTCTAATGTGTTATACCCGTTAAGTAATTATGTGTCTACCAGTCACCTGTCAGAATCAAATAAGTCATTTGTGCATCAATTATCTACTGTATCTATTCCTAACAGTGTGCAGGAGGCTTTAACTGATCCACGTTGGCAAGTAGCAATGAATGAAGAGTTGAAGTCTTTGAAGAAGAATGCTACCTGGGAGATCACAGATTTGACAGCTGGCAAGAAACCTGTGGGATGCAAATGGGTCTATACTGTGAAATACAAAGCAGATGGGACGGTGGATCGTTTCAAGGCAAGACTGGTAGCAAAAGGATACACTCAAAAATATGGAATCGACTACACAGATACATTTGCACCTGTAGCCAAGATCAACACAGTTCGTGTTTTGTTGTCCTTGGCTGCAAATCTTAATTGGCCCTTACAACAGTTCGATGTGAAGAACGCCTTCTTGCATGGAGACTTGACAGAAGAGATTTATATGGATCTTCCACCGGGATGTAATGCTCCAGATAAATACAAAAGAAAAGTGTGCAGGTTGAAGAAATCCTTGTATGGCTTGAAGCAGTCCCCTCGAGCATGGTTCGGAAGATTCACAAAATCTATGAGAGCATTTGGTTACAGACAAAGTAACTCTGATCATACTTTGTTCCTGAAAAGACAGAATGGGAAGCTTACTGCACTTATTGTGTATGTAGACGATATGGTGGTAACAGGTAATGATCCGGAAGAACGTGCGGCCTTGCAAAGATACCTGTCTACAGAATTTGAAATGAAGGACCTTGGATCCCTGAAATATTTTTTAGGGATTGAGGTGTCGAGAAGCAGTTCTGGAATTTTCTTGTCTCAGAGGAAGTATATTATTGATTTGTTGCACGAAACTGGCATGTCAGCTTGTCAGCCAGTAGCTACACCATTAGAAGAAGGATTGAAGCTTAGTGTTGATCCTAATCAAGTACCAGTTGACAAAGGAAGATACCAAAGGTTAGTAGGCCGTTTGATGTATTTGGCACACACAAGACCGGACCTTGCTTATGCCTTGAGTGTAGTGAGTCAATACATGCATGATCCTGGAGAACAACATATGAATGCCGTGATGAGAATATTGCGATATTTGAAGGGAAGTCCGGGCAAAGGAATTTTGTTTAAGAGGAATAATCACTTTACTGTTGAAGGTTATACTGATGCAGACTGGGCAGGTTCCATTGATGATAGACGCTCAACATCAGGTTATTTTACGTTTGTTGGGGGTAACTTGGTTACATGGAGAAGTAAGAAACAGAATGTGGTTGCCCGTTCCAGTGCAGAAGCAGAATACAGAGGTATGGCTTTGGGGATTTGTGAAATTTTGTGGCTTAAGCTTCTGTTAAGCGATTTGGGTATACAACATGATCAGCCCATGAAATTATTTTGTGATAATAAAGCTGCTCGTGACATTGCACATAATCCGGTACAACACGATAGAACAAAGCATGTTGAAGTTGATCGGTTCTTCATCAAAGAAAAATTGGAAGGGAAAATAATTGAAGTACCAGCGATAAGAACAGAAGATCAGTTAGCAGATATCCTCACAAAAGCTGTTTCGAGTCACAAGTTTTCAAGTTTCTTACACAAGTTGGGCATGAGCGACATATATGCACCAACTTGAGGGGGAGTGTTGACTTTTGTATTTTAGGTAGGATCCTTAATTGATATGTAATCCCATGTAATCACTTGTAATTAGTTTTCTTTCCTTTTATGTTAGGGTTGTACATCTATAAGTTCCTCTTATTGAGAAGAATATATCATCATTCAAAGCATTCTCTTCTTGTACCAGTAGTTAGTTGCATTTGAAGATTGATTCCACATGACTGTAATAGCTTATAATGAAGACTGATCATATTTACTTACAATATTATGCTTTTTATGATATCTGGAACCATAGTATAGAGCTAAACCCCAAATTATTCTTTATTAAACCAAATTTTACATCAAATAAAAGAAAATTATGGACATAAGGTCTAATTAATACACTTTGTTCAATTGTCCATTAGCAATTTCTCGTTGGCATCCCAACAGTGAATCTATATAGACTCTCATCTTACCCTAAAGTAAATGTAACTTTGAGAATCATAAGTATCAATGGCTATCACAGCAACGGTGTGAGAGTCAGCATGAACTGTATTAATGTAACTTTGAAATACGATATCTCCATTGGCAGTTTGTTCTTGTCCATCTTTCCTTTTACTTTTCCTCTTTGTTTCTTATAAAAAAAACCATAACAATCAAGACACCCCTATGTGACTCCTCTATTTACTAGATTTCTCTTGACTATAAATCTTTAAACGAAAATTGATATTACAATTGCTTACAATACCTAAGAAAGTCCTGCCTTGAACTTCAGAGTATCAGTTAAACTGAAAATAGTTATCTAACGATTCTAGCCCTTTTATTTTGGAAGTTCTATATTACTCTTACAATTACTTACAATACCTATAAAAGTACAAAAGTGGGAAGTCTTACCTTAAATGCCGGAGTATCAACTAAACTGAAAATAGCTATTTCTTGATAGGAGCATATTTATGCGCCTTAGTTAGCTAGTTCTTATGCATTTTCGTTATGTTTTCTTAGTTAAAGTAGTCTTTTAAGCTAGTTTTATGTGTTTTCAGGTTTTAAGGCATATTATACGAAAAGATGCAAATTGGAGCTTTTTGGAGCAAAAGTGAGCTTGGATTGAATAGCACATGCTTGGAACAAAAGGTTTGGACGAAATTGAAGATTTGAAGATTTGAGGATTCCTAGTCCAAGAGGGAGTCCTAATTGAAGAATGATTCCTAATCAAGGAGGGATTCCTAGTTGAAGATGGATTCCTAGAAGAATGAAGATTCCTACTCAAACAAGGTTTCCTACTTGAAGTAGGAAAGTTAAGCCTAAAAGTTGTTATTTTGGGTTGATCTTTCCTAAACCTAAATGGCCTTAAGTTTTAGCAATATTGAAGGTTTCCTAAGCATTTTTGGACACAAAGGAAGGTTCTAGAACAATCCCCCATACCTGTCGTGCCTATCCCTTCTAGAAGACCCTAATTCCTTGCCTTGCAAGGCATTCTAGAAGCCTTATCCTTCTTATCCATACCTGCCGCACCTATTGGACTTTTTCCCCTTAGAATTCTGATTGTTTAAGCCCTTTTCCTGATGGATTTGGGTTCTCCAAGTCCATATCTGATTACCCTAGGGTTTTAAGTGCCTATATATACTCTCATTCACCCCTTGGCTGAACAACCACCTCTCATAATTCACAATTCACGCCAGAAATTCATTCCCTTCTCTGCCTCAGCCTTCCACCACCATTCTCCATAATTCCTGCCCCTAAACACCTCTTGCCGCACCTATCATCCACCCTAACCACTCTCATACCATTCCATATCCATTCCCCCATACAAATACCACACAAAACCTGTCCACAAACTCACTGCCGCAGCAAGGAGGGAGGAGGAATCGTGGATGCACCTGCTGCCCAAGTTGGAGTGTCTAGGTGTTCTCTTTCTTTGGATTTCAATGTTTAAACTTATTTATCTTTGCTTTGTGCGTATGAGGAACTAAATCCCCCCTTGGCTAGGGGGGATTTGAAGCCATGTTTATGCTTGCTATATGATTTGATTACTTCTAATTGCGTTTCATAAATTGTGAATTCAATTTACTTATCTATACGAATTAAAACTGATTTGTGTGTGTTGGTTAAGAGTGCACGCTTATTTTTCATGCATAAGTTTGATGCTAGGATATAAGGGAATTTCACCTAATCGTTACGAACTTATATTCAAAAGTAGTAAAGGTTGTTGATCACAATCGCGTTAAGTAAATTCTTGGCATAAGTTTCATGCAATTCATAGTAACGAGTGCCTCGCCAATGCTTATGATTTTCATAGAACTTAATGATCTTTGCTTGTATCTTTGTTATGCAATTCATGCAAGGAACTTGTGAGGAATGCTTTGGGTTGTCGTATGGAATTCATCCAATTCGATAACTTTAGGAAAATCTGAGGATTAATTAGTGCAATTCACGTTTAATCTGGGGCATTGGGAATTCATAATCTATTGAAAAGCAATTGGAAATCGTTTTGTATGCAAGTGTGACATGTGTGGAGAAGAACCCCTTAGCT
>VIEB01000734.1:198109-218480 GCA_006547085.1 Malus baccata | reverse complement strand
GTTTTGAGTGTTTCTGGGCTGTTTTGAGTCTTTTGGTTTGTTTTAGTGTTTTAGAGTTTAGTTCTGCATTCTTTGAGTCTAGTTTAGTGTTTTAAACTTTGTTTTTACGTTTTGAGTCAGTTTTCAAGTGATTTAGTAATCCCTCCTAATCTCCGGCGTAGAACGATCCCTACTTACATACTTTGCTACAATTGATAAAAATAAGGTTTAATTTGTGTGCTTATATATTTCGCATCATTTCTAACGATTCTAGACCTTTTATTTTGGAAGTTCTATATTTACTCAAGAAACAGAAATGTCACTACTTAAAACTAAGAATGAAACAAACAAATTTTTGAGGTTTACCTCCCAAAAGAGTCAAGTTCTTCCTATCCCTTGATTGCATCCCACTGTTTTGCCAACCAATACACCAAAAGCCTTCCTGTACAGTAATTGATTGTAGTAGAAGTAACAGAAATCAGAAATTATCATAATGAGAGGGTAACAATACTCGCATTAATAACTCAATCAATATTTATCATACTTTCAAAAACAAAAATAGTAGCAAAGAGGAGAAATATCGTTTTTTATATTTTTTAGATGGACTCTACCTAATAGAAGTGTTGTCACTTGTAAATAAATGAATAACAATAAAGTTCATGATTGAGTACCAGATGAATAAGCATGCTAGCTGGGGCCATAAGCTAAACACAGAATACTAAAATCCAAAGCCAATAAGTTGGAAAGGATATGAATGCAAAACAAGCTAGTCATATGGGTAAACCTGAATAAGAAAAATGTATCAACAAAGCCTGAAAAAAAAATTCAGTTTAATACTTACATAAGGGAACAAATAGTCATGTGGATAAACCTTCAAAGAAAGTGAATTTTCAAAATAAAAGGTGACCGAAGGAAATCCATCATCAACACTGCAATAAGAAGCAAAAGGTACAAATATCAGGAAAACGTCCTACACTATACCAGTGTCCTGCACTATACCAATTTATTTATTTTGAATAAGAAACACAAACATAATGGACAAGCATTATATGAAAACAAAAAACTGACAGTCACTTGGCAAATATCTAATATCTGTTCCAAAGGAACAAGTACAAGATCATGAATAGATTGTTTTGTATCCACACAAGAACGTATTTACTTATACGCCTTTTAACATTTACGGATGACGCATCCCTTCAGGACTTACCATTCCAGTTAGCATTTAAGCACTTATATAGAGATCCAATCAGCATTTTCATTCTAGAATAATATATCGCTCCAAACAAATCTTAATGACTCAAACATTAAAAAAATTGTAAATAATAAAATTTCAAATTTCAATACAATACAACTTTGTTATCTGCTATTATCTCCTAAACGAAAATTCACAATGGAATACACCCAACCTTCCCGGATACTGAAAGCATGTATATTCTCCGTGAACAGTTTGAACATTCAAATCATTCTGCTGAGCGATAATCTAATAAGAAAACATTTTGTCAATATTCACAACATAAAAAAAATCATAATTATGAATGGGAAATATTAAGGATAATCTACAAAAGAGAAGGGTCTTGCATATCACATACCTTACTTACTAAGGGCTGATAAATCACATCGGGAAGATAAGCCAATGTTGTGCCACTGTCAATTATTGTGCCTTTTCTATCTCCCGCTTCAAATACATCTGGTGGAAGATTTAGAAAAGAATGGCCAACTTGAACTGATTTCATGTTGACATTGTAGTGTGGCCTAAATTTTTTATAACAAACTGCAGCTTAATTTTCCAACAAAACAAAAGCCATTTTTTTTGTGACATTCTCATCGATGCAATAGAAACTGCAAATTTTATGCACGAACATGTAGGAAACATTAGATGATATTCTACTTTTTGGGAAAATATAGAAGTTATAATATTGATACTTTTTTTTTAAGGTCATTAAAAGCATTTTTTGAAAAGAAAATGCAGGGATAACTTATATATTTAGCAGGTGATAAGAAGAGATTAGACATTTTTCAAAAGAAAATATGAATGAGAAGGTTTTCTATCCTTCTCCTGTCTTCTTTCTTTTATTGCCTTTGAATTACTATAAATCAGAATTTATCTTCAACAGTCTAAGAGAACAGTCGAATTGAATTGCTGTTACAGTTTATAATATTTTATATGTTTAAAAACTTAATAAGATTAAATGTTTGCATTGCTTGCTTGACTTCTTGGAAAGCTTGTCTTTTAATCTGAGTCATATTATAAATCTGATGATTCTCCTCTATTTTATCGTACATAACAAACAAAGAAAAATTTGAAACACAAAATACCACTAAATTATGGGAATAAAAAGTATTAAGTAAAACACTGGTTTTATCTAGCTAGAAAACGAGCACAAAATACCACTTAAATGAACATAAATAAAATGACTGAAAACATTACAATATCAAAACGAAGAATAGAACACATACTGATTTGGTACCAAGGGAGTCATGTTAACTTTTGGTTGTACAACACGCCCAATAGCAAAGATACCACCTCCATTCTTTCCATCTAAGCAATGAGCAAACATCTTCTTCACTTTCCCAGATGATGCTAGCTGTGAAATCATTGAGGAATTTGATTTGCCAAAACCAAGTATTCCATCCAGTGCCCCTTCCCCGGATGAGCCTAGATCACCAGATTGCGTAGCACCACACCTATTGCACATATGTCAAAACAACCATATAAATTCCAACAACATACCCATACACATATACGTGCACATGCATTTGGGCACACGGACAAGAGCAGACATTTGTGTGTGTTAGACAGAGAGATTGTTTCCTCCTACAATCATACAACTGCTTGTCCACTTCCTTTGATACAAAGTAATTGGTGAGAATGAAGCAAGTAGGTAGAATATCATTGCTCAGCAGGGGACAAGACCTTGACACAAGATGTTGTAGATGTAAAGAGGGTAGGAGATAGAATCATGGCAATCAAGATTGTAATAGGACAAGAACTTATCAATGTGATTAGTGCGTACGCACCTCAAGTAGGGTTGGATACGAGTTCGAAGGAGAAATTTTGGGAAGACCTTGGAGACTTGGTGCAAGGAATTGCTCAGACGGAGAAGTTATTTATAGGAGGAGATTTAAATGGACACGTGGGCAGGGAGACAGGCAATTATGGAGGTTTTCATGGTGGCCATGGTTTTGGGGAGAGAAACGAGGATGGGGAAGCTATCTTGGATTTTGCAATGGCATATGATCTCTTCTTAGCCAACACCTTCTTTAAGAAGAGAGAAGAACATGTGATCACCTACAAGAGTGGATCGTCAAAAACACAAATAGATTTTCTTCTAATGAGGAAAGGGGATCGTATAACTTGTAAGGATTGCAAAGTTATACCAGGAGAGAGAGTGGCCAATCAACATCGCTTGTTGGTGATGGATGTACATATCAAAAGAGTGAGACAAAAGAACAAGACTTGGAAGTGCCCAAGGACTAGATGGTGGAATCTAAAAGAAGAAAAACAAGCCATTTTCAAAGAGAAAGTAATCACCCAGTGTGTGTGGGATAGAGAGGGGGAAGCTAGCCAAATGTGGGATTCCATGGCTAGTTGTATCCGAAAAGTAGCAAAAGAGGTATTAGGAGAGTCCAAGGGCTTTGCCCCACACCAAAAGGAATCTTGGTGGTGGAATGAGGAGGTACAAACAAAGGTGAAGGCTAAGAAGGAATGTTGTAAAGCCTTATACAAGGATAGGACTGATGAAAATGGTGAAAGGTATAGAAAAGCGAAACAAGAGGCGAAGAAAGCTGTGAGAGAAGCTAAGTTAGCGGCTTACGACGATATGTATAAACGACTAGATACCAAAGAAGGAGAGTTGGATATCTATAAACTAGCTAGAGCAAGGGAAAAGAAGACAAGGGACCTAAACCAAGTGAGGTGCATCAAGGATGAGGATGGAAAGGTTCTTGCTACAGAGAATGCGGTTAAAGACAGATGGAGAGGTTATTTTCATAATCTTTTCAATGAAGGACATGAAAGGAGTGCTTCTTTAGGGGAGTTGAGTAACTCAGAAGAGTGTAGAAACTACTCTTTTTATCGTCGAATCCGGAAGGAAGAAGTGGTTGTAGCTTTGAAGAAGATGAAGCATAGAAAAGCAATAGGCCCAGACGATATACCAATCGAAGTGTGGAAAGTTTTGGGAGAGACAGGTATAACATGGCTCACTGACCTTTTCAATAGGATTTTGAAAACGAAGAAGATGCCAAATGAGTGGCGAACGAGCACTTTGGTGCCTATCTACAAGAATAAGGGCGACGTACAAAATTGCATGAACTATAGGGGTATTAAGCTAATGAGTCATACAATGAAGCTCTGGGAGAGAGTCATTGAGCATAGATTGAGGCAAGAGACACGGGTTTCGGACAACCAATTCGGGTTCATGCCAGGACGCTCAACCATGGAGGCAATCTATCTCTTACGAAGATTGATGGAAAGATATAGAGATGGGAAAAAGGATTTACACATGGTCTTTATAGATTTGGAGAAAGCGTACGATAGGGTCCCAAGAGACATTCTTTGGAGGATTTTAGAGAAGAAAGGAGTACGAGTAGCATATATCCAAGCTATAAAGGATATGTATGAAGGAGCAAAGACTGCCGTAAGAACTCATGAAGGACAAACCGAAAGCTTTCCCATAACTGTAGGATTACATCAAGGCTCATCCTTAAGTCCTTACCTTTTTGCGTTGGTAATGGATGAGTTAACAGGACATATTCAAGATGATATTCCTTGGTGTATGCTTTTCGCAGACGATATAGTGTTGATAGATGAAACTCAGGAAGGAGTAAATGCAAAGCTTAACCTTTGGAGAGAAGTGTTGGAATCTAAAGGTCTTCGCCTAAGCCGATCAAAGACAGAATATATGGAGTGCAAGTTCAGTGCAAATGGAGGCCAAAACGAGTTAGGGGTGAGGATCGGTGATCAAGAAATACCAAAGAGCGATCGTTTTCGTTACCTAGGATCTATCTTGCAAAAGAACGGAGAATTAGATGGAGATCTCAACCATAGAATACAAGCTGGATGGATGAAGTGGAAGAGTGCATCCGGCGTGTTGTGTGACCGCCGTATGCCACTGAAGCTCAAGGGAAAATTTTATAGGACGGCAATAAGGCCGGCGATGCTGTATGGCACAGAATGTTGGGCAGTGAAGCATCAACACGTACACAAAATGGGTGTAGCAGAGATGAGGATGCTTCGTTGGATGTGTGGGCACACGAGAAAGGATAAGATTAGGAATGAGGATATCCGGGGTAAAGTAGGAGTAGCCGAAATTGAAGGAAAGATGAGAGAAAATCGGTTACGGTGGTTTGGACATGTGCAAAGAAGGCCTACTGACGCTCCGATTAGAAGATGCGACTATGGGACAGAGGTTCAGGGCCGAAGGGGTAGAGGAAGACCTAGGAAAACTTTGGAAGAGACTCTAAGAAAAGACTTAGAGTACTTGGATCTAACGAAGGACATGACACAGGACCGAGCACAATGGCGTTCTAAGATTCATATAGCCGATCCCACTCAGTGACTTGGATTTTCCAAGTCTCCAACCGAGAAGTTTTCCTCACTCAGGAAATTAAGGGAACACTACCTCAACCTACATGCTCCACTCACAAAGCTCCAACAAAAGAAAATTCAAAGAACTTAGCGAAGAAGGCTTTGGTGTATTTAACTCAATACGTTGAAATGAAGGAAAGCTTATTTATTGATATCCCCGATAAGCTACAAATATGTACATATACATGAGTCAAAATAAACAAACAAGAGGGAGCCTTCACAAAGGTTGCTTAGGAGAAGTCTCAGCAGTCGGTAGAGCCCCAGAAAGAGAAGGCACCGGAGGGGGATCATTCGGAGCCTCAGTACTGGACAGAACCCTAGAAGGAGGAGGCATCAGAGGTTAATCATTTGGAGTTTCATTACGTGGTACAGCCCCAGAAGACGAAGACAATAAATGCCTTTGGAACAAACCCACAAATCTCTGATGATCAAGTAAAACCTGACCATCAGATTCCTTCATCTGGTCCAGCTTCCTCTTCATGTTTGTAGCATAGTCATGTGCGAGACGGTGCAACTGTTTATTCTCATGCTTGAGCCCTCTAATCTCCTGTTTGAGACTCATCACTTCGGCCGCCAATGATTCAACTTGGCGGGTTCGAGCAAATAGGCGTTGGGCCATATTAGACACAGAACCTGCACACTGAACACTGAGAGCCAGCGAATCCTTAACAGCTAACTCATCAGACCGTTTGGAAAGTAGTCTGTTATCTTTGGGAGTGAGAAGGTTCCTGGCCACCACCGCAGCGGTCATATCATTCTTCATCACGGAATCCCCAACGGTAAGAGGACCAGTAGGGGAGTCTTCATATGGGCACCATATGTTGTCTGGAGAAGGCGGGGCTGCCTCTTCAACAAGGTTCAAGTCAAAACGACGGTCGGAGGGGCCAGACATTTTCAAAGGTGTTGAAGAGAGAAGAGGTCGGACAAATCAAGATCTTAGAAGTGCAAGAATGGAGCTTCTACTGGTGGAGATTCAAGTGTGCTTTGGAACTTAATGCCAGCCCCTATAAAAAGCTGCACTCGACGGAGCTTCAGACATCGAAGAGGCGCCTGCTCAGAAATCGAAGAGGCGTTTGCTTTCTCAAAAGCTGGGCTGCTTAGAGACCACGAGGGTTGATCTCATAAATCGAAGAGGTGTTTGCTTTCTCAAAAGTTGGGCTGCTCAAAGACCACGAAAGCCGATCTCAGAAATCGAAGAGGCGTTCGCTTTCTCAAAAGCTGGGCTCCTCAGAGACCACGAGGGCCGATCTCAGAAATCGAAGAGGCACCTACTTTTCCAGCCTTGTCAGCACCTGTCACACGCACACTCAGCTTTGCGGAAATTATGGGTATTCTGTCGAAGACTTCTGGGGAAGTAGAAAACACATGAATCTTACTGTCCAATCACCCACTTCCCACACGCAACAATAGCTCATGGGTACCACAGATAACTTTGCCAAAGTTCTCTGCCAAAGTTGAGCACGTGAAGCTTGCAGCTCCCACTACATCGCTCTGACCAAGAAGGGTAAAAGAATAGCAAAGAAACAGCACTAACAAAGTTTAGACCCATAAATTTTGAAGGTCTAGCTACCATATTATTACCCACAAGGGTAAAGGAACAGTACCACTGCTGGATAATTGGAAAGTCCCTGTGTGTCAACCTCTGTGCCTCGTGGCAAGGTAGACTAGCAAACATGCCCAACCTTTACTCACATTCGAGAAAACACTCCCAATAAAATTGCTTGCTCCAAAATCGAAGAGGCACCGTCCTCCGAATCTCGAGAGCCAGACTCCCAACATGACTACTTTCTCAAAAATCGAAGAGAGGGTAAAGGAACAGTACCATTGCTGGATAATTGGAAAGTCCCTGTGTGTCAACCTCTGTGCCTCGTGGCAAGGTAGACTAGCAAACATGCCCAACCTTTACTCACATTCGAGAAAACACCCCCAACAAGACTGATTGCTCCAAAATCGAAGAGGCACCGCCCTCCGAATCTCGAGAGCCAGACTCCCAACATGACTACTTTCTCAAAAATCGAAGAGAGGGTAAAGGAACAGTACCATTGCTGGATAATTGGAAAGTCCCTGTGTGTCAACCTCTGTGCTTCGTGGCAAGGTAGACTAGCAAACATGCCCAACCTTTACTCACATTCGAGAAAACACCCCCAACAAGACTGATTGCTCCAAAATCGAAGAGGCACCGCCCTCCGAATCTCGAGAGCCAGACTCCCAACATGACTACTTTCTCAAAAATCGAAGAGAGGGTAAAGGAACAGTACCATTGCTGGATAATTGGAAAGTCCCTGTGTGTCAACCTCTGTGCTTCGTGGCAAGGTAGACTAGCAAACATGCCCAACCTTTACTCACATTCGAGAAAACACCCCCAACAAGACTGATTGCTCCAAAATCGAAGAGGCACCGCCCTCCGAATCTCGAGAGCCAGACTCCCAACATGATTACTTTCTCAAAAATCGAAGAGACACTGCTCCCCGAATCTCGAGAGCCAGACCCCCAGCATGATTGCTTTCTCAAAAATCGAAGAGGCATCGTTCTCCGAATCAATCGAAGAGGCGCTCGCTTTCTCAAAAGCTGGGCTGCTCAGAGACCACGAGGGCCGATCTCAGAAATCGAAGAGGCACCTACTTTTCTAGCCTTGTCAGCACCTGTCACACGCACACTCAGCTTAGCGGAAATTATGGGCATTCTGTCGAAGACTTCTGGTGAAGTAGAAAGCATATGAATCTTACTGTTCAATCACCCACTTCCCACACGCAACAATAGCTCATGGGTACCACAGATAACTTTGCCAAAGTCTCTGCCAAAGTTGAGCACGTGAAGCTTGCAGCTCCCACTACATCGCTCTGACCAAGAAAGGTAAAAGAATAGCAAAGAAACAGCACTAACAAAGTTTAGACACATAAATTTTGAAGGTCTAGCTAACATATTATTACCCACAAGGGTAAAGGAACAGTACCACTGCTGGATAATTGAAGTCCCTGTGTGTCAACCTCCGTGCTTCGTGGCAAGGTAGACTAGCAAACATGCCCAACCTTTACTCACATCCGAGAAAACACTCCCAACAAGATTGCTTACTCCAAAATCGAAGAGGCACCGCCCTCCGAATCTCGAGAGCCAGACTCCCAACATGATTACTTTCTCAAAAATCGAAGAGACACTGCTCCCCGAATCTCGAGAGCCAGACCCCCAGCATGATTGCTTTCTCAAAAATCGAAGAAGCATCGTTCTCCGAATCTCGAGAGCCAGATACCACATACCACTTTTTCAAAGTGCTCTGACAGAGTTAAAACATGTGAAGCTGGCAGCTCCCACTACCGTGCTATGACCAAGCAGGGTAAAGGAATAGCATTACTACTTTTTGTTAGGGAGACTCCTATATATGTCGACCTCCATCCCCAACGGACAGGCAGACCTGCAAAAATGCTCAACCCTTCCTCATATCTGAGAGGGCACTCCCAACGAAGCCTTTCGAAATATTCAGCTTTCTTTCCCCCCGATAATACCTCTGCAAACAAGCTATACTAGAGCAAGAATATCTCATATCATCAGGGTTAAAAGCAAGAGTATCCCATATCATGCTTTTTCCCTGTCTTTTCCTTTGGCCTTGTTTTTACCTGCAAGACAAGGAGAAAGAGAGCAATCAGTCAGCACTTGAAATCAAGTTACCAGCCAGGAACTGACTGCCTGGAACCCCTTACCTGATTACTTACCTGGCATTGCTCTCGAGTACTCATCTTCAACATCTTATGTGTCCAGGGAAGATACCGCATCTGCTTGAGGGACAGATAGGGCAAGTGCGAAGGATACAAGGAAGCATGTGGAGACAAGCGTAACAGCACACATGCCGATACATCCATTACTCTGTCAAAAGCAAAAGTATCCCATATCAGCAGGGTCGAACGTACTCTAGATTTGATGGACTTGTTTTGACCCTCAAATTCTTCAGTCGGCCTTATACTCTGGAGGAAACCAGAAAACCCTCCAGCTCAGTTCAAGAATTAGCCTGTGGAAAGTTACTTCTTCAAAAGCAAAAGTATCCCATATCATCTCTTCTCATTTTTCTTCTCTTTATCCTTCATGCTGCTGCAAGATGGGGAGAAGGTGAACAATCAGCCGGAGCTCTGATTGCTTACCTTGTCTGTCACCTCTTTCAGCAGATCCCCTAGCTCGGCGACTTGGGGGACTCCTACTACATGGTTTGTATCGCGCTTGACCAAGCCTGAAACTACAAGTAAGCTTCAAGTGAAATTGATACATTACCTTGTGCATCTCCACCAGTTAAAGATACCACCCCTGGATGGAGGAAGAGTACTTCCAGAGAAGCTGCCACATCTACCTATGCGACAGATAAGGCAAGTCAAGATGATACCACACTCCGATACTTAGAAGTTTCGTGATTACGAGATCATTCTCCCACAATATTTCCTAATGTCATTTGTACTCTAATGTCATTTGTACTAAATCATTCACTTGTACTCACTAAAGGAGAGCTTGAACCTATGTACTTGTGTAAACCCTTCACAATTAATGAGAACTCTTCTATTCCGTGGACGTAGCCAATCTGGGTGAACC
The DNA here is from genome assembly GCA_006547085.1 of Malus baccata. Lineage (NCBI taxonomy): Eukaryota > Viridiplantae > Streptophyta > Magnoliopsida > Rosales > Rosaceae > Malus > Malus baccata. The sequence goes on along the minus strand of VIEB01000734.1, from coordinate 208,345 downwards.
ACGTACATCTTGTGTTTGCTTTCCTATCTCTATCCATTTATATACTTATCCACACTAATGACCGGAGCAATCTAGCGAAGATCACAAAAAGCGACCGTTTTCGCTACCTAGGATCTATCTTGCAAGAGAACGGAGAATTAGATGGAGATCTCAACCATAGAATACGAGCTGGATGGATGAAGTGTAAGAGTGCATCCGGCGTGTTGTGTGACCGTCGTAGGCCACTGAAGCTCAAGGGAAAATTTTATAGGACGGCAATAAGGCCAGCGATGTTGTATGGCACAGAATGTTGGGCGGTGAAACATCAACACGTACACAAAATGGGTGTAGCGGAGATGAGGATGCTTCGTGGGATGTGTGGGCACACGAGAAAGGATAAGATTGAGAATGAGGATATCCGAGGTAAAGTAGGAGTAGCCGAAATTGAAGGAAAGATGAGAAAAAATCGGTTCTGGTGATTTGGACATGTGCAAAGAAGGCCGACTGACGCTCCGGTTCGAAGATGTGACTACGGGACAGAGGTTCAGGGCCGAAGGGGTAGAGGAAGACCTAGGAAAACTTTGGAAGAGACTCTAAGAAAAGACTTAAGAGTACTTGGATCTAACGGAGGACATGACACAAAACCGAGCGCAATGGCGTTCTAGGATTCATATAGCCGACCCCACTTAGTGGGAAAAGGCTTTGTTGTTGTTGTTGTCCTAATTACACAGTTCATCAGCAAAAAAACAGCTGTTTGCTTTACTTTGACCACTTTTGTAACCATAAAAGTATTCTAGAGCTCACAGAAATCTCCAGTCAAAGTCATCATGCGCCTTGTTGAAATCAAATTTAAACACTAAGCCTTCATTTTCTCATGATTTTCTGTCCACCAGTTCATCATAACACCAGACCCCAAGAATTTCCCACCATTACCCTTGCGAAACGAAGATTGTGTTGTTACCTCCCTCAATATTAATAACAACGCCTTTGGTTATATCTTGTAGAACCTTTTCACCAAACTAGCTGGTCTAAAACAAGTTACCTTCAATGATAGATTCTTAACAGCTTCTCAAACATTGTTAAACACAACCATGGAAAAATCATCCAGGCTCAGAGATTTATCTCTACCGTAACCGAACACTACCCTCCGCTCCTCACTTATTCCTAAACAGGCCTCTGAACCTACTGAGCTCCCTCCTCCCTAAGCAGACACCACTTCAACCCCTTCAACTTTGAAACATACCCCGTCATTTCTAGTAGACAATTCCTTCAACTCCTCCACAATGCTCTTCTCACTTTCAATAAGACAACCCGTCCTCCATTTGTTTGTCAAATTCTTGTTCACCCTTGTAGCCTTCGCTATTTTATGAAACAACTTTGAATTGTATCCCAAACTTTAATTCATCTCACCTTCGTCTTTTACTTCTGTCAGATCTTTCTTCCTTAGAAACCAGACCCTCAAATGAATTTTAATAAAATTTCTCCCTTGTAAACAACTCGTTCATACTTTGTTCACCCTCCAAAGCATCCATTTTATTGATTGATCACATTAAGCTCTTAATCACTCCTACACCACCGATACTATCCATATTCCACACTTCAAGTTGTGTTTCAGCCCCTCCAAAATTTTTTTTGCCAAAACTCTCCCAATCCTGAACTAAAATTTTCCTCACACCACAATTACAGCAGAAAATAACTATCTTTATCAACTTTTATGCACAGAACAAGTTTGCTATCACTACTTTGACCACTAATACTCTCAATATGGGTGAATTAGTAATTGATTTGAGAACTTGTTTCTCCCTGAACAGTTATGTGTAACTTACCATGCATACGCCTAAAAAATAGCATATCAAGTAGGAAGAAGTTACCCAAAAATGACGCTCCCATTGGCAGACGTAGTCTTGAGGTCACCGGACACTCCATCATAAAACACAATATCCTTGACAAAGTAACCGGCAGTTGAGGTTCCATCTCCGTATATTTGCAGGTATGGACATGTCATATTAGCCGTACATCCAGACAGCAGACCGTCATTTACCTCCAAGCAAAAATCTTGATTACAAGGAACTAATTTACCAGTGGAGGACTGCTTAACATCATATAGAGTAAGATCAATCTGTCATAGCCAAACAACCCAAATAAGCAAAAACAAAATAAAAATTCACTACCAATTCAGCTGGCAGAAACAAAAACGAAAACCCGAAAAGAAAACGAAGTAAAGAAGCAGAAAGAGAGGTTTCAATCTCATACACCAAGTGTGCTTCTCTGTGGACAATCTCTGCATTGTATACAGTTGACCCACATAATGTCACTTCCTGTATCAACTTGTACATAGTAGTCCTTGGTAGGTGTTCCAATGCCAATTTTAGCATAGTATAAGCTACATACAAAAAATAATAATTACCCAAACACACAATATGTATATATATATGTATATATGAAGAATTGGGGGAGAGAATAATGGGTACCCGACGGCATCAGGCCGGCCAGAGCCGCCTAAAGGGAGGTCAACGCCGGCAAGAAATCGAAGAGTCCGCTGGATATCGTGAGCTTTAAGGGCGCTCAAGGAAGGTTCGCGGCCAGCGTATTTGTACTTGACGCTCAGAAAGGCATTGTTGAGAGCGAAGGTGGTTGTGATTTTGGTTGAAATCAAGAGCAGGAACAGCAGTGCGAAGCTGGAGAACGAGGTTCTCGGAGTGGCCGCCGCCACCACCTTCATGATCGACACCGTCGTTGAAGCCATGGGTTATTGCATGGAGAAGGAGACCCGGAAAGGCCAGAAGAGAGAGAGAAAGAAAGAAAGAGAAGAATTTGTAAGTCTTTTGGTTTCGTTGAAAGCCAAATTGGTGTGAGGCTTCACTGTAGTGGGACCCACACCCACACCCACACCCACACCCACTCATACGCAGTTGCGCAGTCGCAGAACAAAAGCTAACTGCTTCCTTTATTTGTTGGCATTTGGAAATTTAAATTCCGTTGAAAAAAATTTGTCGTTTTAATAAACTAAGCAAATTAAATAGGCAAAATTATAGTAGGCCTAATTTACTGAATTATTATAAAGGATATAGAGATGGGGTGTGGCAGTAGTAGAGGGAAAGAAAGAGACGTGTAATTGTAAAGTGTGTGTTATTTCATTCTATTGTACTTTTATTTATAGTGGAAGGTAGAATTACAATTCTAATTAGATAATATCTAGTCTAATAGATATGATATAATCTACTAACGATATCCTATATATGATAGGATTTATAAGATCACATTCCTAGACAAATAGGATGATGTGGTAAAAACTAGCACACAAATTAAATCCTATTAACATAATTGTAGTATGCGTAAGTATGGATCATTCTAGGCTAGGGATTAACTAAGGACGCTAATCAACACAAATTAAACTTAAAAACTGCAACTAGACTCAAACAACTCAAAACAAGCTAAACTGACTCAAAACACACAAACTAAGTTAAATTGACTCAAAACAATAACTAGAGGATGATTTGGACAAAAATTGAACTCAAAAGACTCAAAACAATGAAAAACAACCAATCTGGACAGATTCTAACCTAAGAACACGAAATAGAAAGGGGGGTTTGTTTTTGGACAAATTTAAGACTAAAAGCAAACAGATTTAAAGACTCTAAATACTTTGGACGAAATTGGTGATTTAAAAGGTGAATGACTAGTTAGAGGGTCCTTCTCCACACATGACACATATGCATACAAATCGATTTCCAGTTATTCTTTCAATAAACCATGAACGACAATGCCCCAAATTAATCGTGAGAAGCACAAATTAACTTTCAAATTTTCCTAAATTCATTGAATTGGACTCAGCGATGCAACCAAATTATTCTTATCAAGTTCCCTACATAAATTGCATAATAGAGATACATATCAAATATCATTAAGTTCTATGAAAATCATAAGCATTGACAAGGCATTCATAACTATGAACTGCATAATACTCCTGCCAAGAATTCACTTAACACAATCATGACTAGTGACTTTTACTACTTGTGAATATAAGTTCATAACGATTAGGTAAAATTCTCTTATATCCTAGCATCAAATTCATGCATACAAACTAAGTAGGCCTCCTTAATCAACACACAAAAACAAGTTATCAATCAAACAGATAAGTAAATTGCATTCACGATTTATGAAATCATAACTGGATGTAATCAATTCATATCACGCATATGTTTATGGCTTTGAATTCTCCTCTAACTAAAACGAAATTAGTTCCACATTTTCATCATAATTGAAAACCAAATTAAACTAAACATTGAACTAAAACTAAGGATAGAAAGAACCCAGAAGCACTCCAACACTCTGATGGCAGATTTGGCACAATCCTTGGGTGCTAGGGCACATCACAAAGGCTCTCCTTCTCCTTGCAAGCACGTCACAAGCCTCCAAACACCTTCAGAAACCTGCGGCACTCATGTATATTTTTCTCTCTTATTTCTCTATTGTGTGTGCGAAACTGTGGTCAGAAAATATGTATTTATAGGCTAGGGTTTCGGCACAAAAGTTGTGGAGGAGAAGGATTACATAATCCTAGGGAAAAAGGACTAGGAAATTCGGCACAAAACTTCTAGAATGGGATATCCGGCAGATTTCTAGAAGCTAAAGGATAAGAGGGTGCTGCACCACTTAGGATCAGGAATAGGGCTTCCAGAAAGGGGTATTTAGGCGATTTAATGTGAAATTGATCCCCCCTTGCAGCTGGAATTAAGGTAGGAAAAAATTAGGATAGGATAAGATAAGATAAGGTTAGTTTGGATAAGTTAAGGTTGGATAATGTTCCTTCCTTTTAGTTGATTCCTTATCTTCTTTGTCTTGATTTTATTTTCTTCATTTCCTTAGCATATTCTTAGCCTCTTGAACTTCAAAAACGTCCATCCACCTTGCTCCATGCATGTGCTATCCATTCTTGGCCCAAAACTGCTCCAAATTGTACTTTCTTGCCAACTTTGTCATTTGAACCTGAAAACACACGAAAATAGCTTAAAACACTATAATAAGTATAAACTAGCTATGTAAATGCAAGAAAACAAGCTAACTAAGTTGCATATATATGCTCCTATCATAAGACTGCAACACTCCCCATTTAGTATGTAAATACTCAAACAAAACATTGCATCAGGTCTTCAGCGAATGAAGTAGATTAGTTGATTCAGTCGTCGGCATAACGGGCGAATGCGAGTCTTAAATTAAGGAAAGTATGCATTGGCATTAGAATTCACAAAACCTCGCTATGGTAAAACCCAAGGTGGGAGAATAACCCATAGACTAAGGAGAAAAGTGAGAAGTTTCATTAAGTCAAAAATATTTTGGACGTAAATAGAAGAGCTCACAAGAGTATGACTAGCCAAGGATGGGTGCCTCGTCAAAACCTACTTAGGTAGCAAAAACCCAGTGGGAAAAATGCTCCTAATCATTGGGAAAATAGTACATTAAGATGAAGTGAGTATACTTTTGGATACTCCCCCCAAGTTAAACAAAACTTCCAAATGAGAACTACAAGCATTGCATATGAATAGTTAAGCATACTGTAACAACCTATCCCGAATTTTACAAATTTCGAAATGAGGGTAAATTGGTAATTTCATGTGTGGGAGATATTTTCATGTTGGTCCTTTTTGGGCTTGTTTGGTGTGCCAGTGGGGCCCACCCCCTTGTTTTGGTCTCTCGACCCTCTTTATTTCTTTCCTATCCCCGTGACTTTTCCCTCAGCTCTCTCTCATCTCTCCCCTTCACTTTTCTCTCTTTTCATTTAGCTCTCCCTCTCACCTCTGCACTATCCTCTCCTTTTCGAGGCACTAACCCACACGAACAACAAACAACATCAGTGAACCATCGTAACCACCACCTGAACATCGTCATCTCGGACCCAGACCAAGGTCCTGGAAACTCAACAATCGCAGATGCCACTATTCACCTTATTCCCCACGAACCCAAGGAAATTTCGCACCACCCCCGACGTAGGTAGGTCCCAAGAACCATTTGGGTTGTGTTTTAGGGTTAGATTAAGGTAGGTTTAAAGTTGTTTTCACATGTTAGACACAGAAATAGCTCGGTGGTAACAAACCCAGTTTTTGACGAGGGATGCCGTGACTTGCGGTAGTTTTCCGGCCACGATACAGCTCCAAATTGGTAAGAACCTCTTCTCCACATTCAAGCTTCATTTCCATAGCTAGAACGTAAAAAATGGTGAAGAAATAAGCTCAAACGGAGCTCTAGAACCCTACCCAGATTCTAGCCGACCCACGGCCTAAAACCGGGTCGACCTAACTCGCAACCTAAAAATTGGATCCAAAACCTAGCAACCAGGCACAACCCAGTAACTTGGCCCAACTTAGCAACTTGACCCAAACCAACGACTTGACCCGACCAGTTGTCCAACCTGACCTGAATCCAGTGTTCTAAAAATTGACCTAAGCTAGGCGTGGGTGTGCTGATGCGATTAAGTCCGAATCGTTAAGAAAAAAAATCGGGTAGCTGTTAGGCGCCCGCCTAGGCGCTCATAGGCGTCCTGGGCGTGTTGGAAATGTGCCCTAAAACCAATCATATGATGATACTTTATGGACATTTCACATGTTAAACTAATCTAGTTTAATATCAAGGGCAAAGATTATTGTTTTAAGCCGTCTCATATAAATGTTATATCCTTAAATGATAAGTCCAAGGAATATGTGATTGGGAGAATGCAATCTAAAGAAGTTAGATTCATGAGACCATTATTTCGTAAACACATCCTAAACGTTCCTGATCATAGGATTGCCAATTGGGCATTGACAGTCCGTTAAGATCAGTACGTGCTGTGTCTTCTTTCAGGGAAAGTGACTAGTCTCGAGTCATTGGTGTGTGTGACATCAAGACAAGTACATAGGTGCTCAATAGAGAATAAGTTCACTGAACACGATCAACGAAGAGTTCTCATATTCATGTCACATGAGAACTCATGGTTGAGATAATGCAAAGTAATCCTTTGACCTGAGGCATCATAGTTGTCTTTTGGTTAGGTACTTGATCTTTGATTATGTCAAAGTCACCCCATCCGCGGGTGTCCACGGCATCGTCGGGATTAAGCCACTTAGCCATGGAGGCAAGTGAATGTGCAACAAGGGATCTCTAACCTTCAAACCGTTTGGGGGAGAATACTCTATGATATGATTAAGAATCTCTGGCCAGAGTATGAATGAGATTTAGGAAGTCGTTCCAAATCACATTCAAGGTAATCATATAAGCACACGAATCACATTGGATAGTAGACATGAATAAACTATCAAACCAAACAATGTGGTCAAGAGTATTGTATTAGAGAAAGATCGTATTGCATTTGTAATCCTAAACTGAATAAGTTCTCCACCTCTTCTGATTAGCTTGGGTAACCATGATATGCTGCTAGATGTCACTCATGGTTTGTGGAAGCCCTAAACGTGTATAATCACTAAAGAGAGAATTGAAAGTAAGTTTCAATTCACAATCGATTTGAAATAGTTTTAATCGCCCACTGCCTCGCTAAAAGGAACCTAATGGATCGTACACCGTGTAAGGTGGAGATTGAAGAAAAATGGAAATGAGTAAGAATAATTAAATGGTTTAATTATTTATGGCAAGGATTAATTAATATGTTAATTAATCAAATGAATAAGTTCGTTAAAGACCTCGGGATAGTTTTGGACTTTAAGGCCCAATGGGCTTCGAACGTCAAGCCCATTGACTTAAGTTGTATGACAACTTAATGAATAATGATTCACAAAGGCCCAATTAGCCCAATAATACCCTAAGACCGGCCATTTAGAGATGGAGTGGGTTTTGGACTTATTTACAAGTTTGCCACTCCAATGAATTAAGGTATAAATATGACTTTATAGCCAAAATTTATTTAGGGTTTTCTTTTGGGGAAAGGATGAGAACACAAGCTCTCCTTTCTCTCTAAAGTGGCCGGCCTCCTTGGAGGGTTTAGCTAGCAATCCTACTACTCCAAGGTCACTCATTTCTTCTCCAATCTTACCTTGGTGAAGAGACTTAGAGGTTCTCAATTTTGGGAACTTGGAGAACCATTTCATCCATCCAAATCCATAGATCTAAGATGAAAGGAATGAAGGCCCTCTCTTTGGGTGATTATCCTTTGCTTATGCAAAGAGGAATCTACAAAGGTATAATTTCTCAACTCACTTTGATTTGAGTTGAGTATTGGTTCACCAATCTACTAGGCTTTGAATTTCATGGTTGATGTTTTGTTTTTGAGTGCATGCAAGCATGATTCTGCCTTTAATTGTTAATTGCATGCTATATGATGTTGCTCAAATGAACATGTTTTTCACAAAATTTCCTTCAAGTGGTATCAGAGCCTAGGTCTAGTAGTTGGTGAATCCTTTTGGGTTTTGTATTTTCATAGTTTATGATTTGAATGTTGTAATTGTTACAAGCTTTATTCTTGCTTCTTTGAATGTAAATTTTGCTAGAAAATTTGCCATCACAAATGTTGTAGATGTAGTTCTTATGAGCATGAATATTGGAGCTAAAATTTGGTGCCATGACTTTGGGGAAATTCGGCCAAATCCAAAGGGTGAATTTTTGGGTTCTTGTTTGACTTGTTAAAAGTGTTTTAAGGTGACTTTTGGAACCCCTATGTACCCTAGTATGGTTATATGTTATTTCCATTAAGTTTGAGTGGTTTTGGGATTTCTTTGGATGAAAAATGTTCATGGAGCTCTTATGGGTTTTTCATGAATGTTCTTTATTGTTCTTGACATTTTAGCCAAGAACAAAAAGTTTGGTGTTTTGATTCAAAGTTTTGATTTATTTCATAAAGTCTTTGTTTTGTGCTTTATCAAATGTTTGAATTTGATTGAAATTGTGTAAGGTGATAGAAATGGTGATGGGTGTGTAAGAAGTTCTTCTCTTACACACACATCACTTGCATGAATTTATGTCACAAACCACTTGCAAGGCTTTATGACTTAGTTGAAAATTTTTCCAAATTTTGTGGCTTCAATTTTTTCCCTCCCTCTCTCCTAAAACCGGCCACCCTATTAAAATAGGGTATTTTTGGGGCTTTTATGCAATTACATAAAGTTTTGGTACTTTTGTGTATTTGTAGTTTGACCCAAAAGTTTATGTATTTACGTAAAGGCCCAAAATCATTAAAGGACAAATTGTTTTGTTCCTTTAATGAAGTTTTTCAATTTGTTGAAATTTTTGGGTTCTAGTTGTAATTACATGAAGTAATGGACTTTTGTGTTTTTACAAAATGAGCTCAAAAGTTTAAGTTTTGCAACATAGCCCAAAAAGTTGAGGTTATTGCATTTTGGCCCAAATTAGGTTGAGAACAAAATGGTTTTGTCTCTTTAAATGAGAATTGGATTTTCATTTCATTTAGCTCCATTTAAATCAATTCTATGGATACAAAAACCAAATGAAAATGTTGCATTCAAGTTTAATTAGTTAAAGCGTTAATTAATTAAAGAAAAGATGATTATGAACCTAAGCCTATTATAATTGAGCTATGTGAAAGGCCGTTTCAAATTTGTTTGAACCATGGGAATGTGTAGATTAGATTTTGGTTGTAATTTGATATGATCAAATGTTGTAAAAGAGCATAAGCTCTTCTTTACTTTAAAGTACTCATTTCTTGCTTTATTTGATATGCATGAAATTGGAGTAGTTGGGTCCAACGCCCAATAAGAAAAACACGCCTTTATATGATTAAACGCGTAACTAAAATCAATCACCATCCCTAGACCGAGATTCAACACAAGGCTCGTGTTGGATCCAATCAAAGGTTCATAGTCATCCTAAGGCCCTAAGGCAACTATATAGTCCATCAAATGAATGCAAAGTTTATGTTAGTAGTATCATATACTCTTGCTTTAAAAACCGTTTTATAAGCATAGTGGGAGTATTATATACAACTAAAAACAATCAAATGGACCAATAGTTGTAATAGGACCAAAATTGTTTTAATAAAGATTAAAATGAATATTTATATGTGATAAGACCTAAAAACCCTCAACCAAACCATTATTAAGTTGGTAAGCGTGAGAGTGCTTTGAACACTCTTTCGTGGCCTTCCACTGTGGTAGGCTCCGATCGTTTGTGACTCGTACACTGGCTTCACCCTATCATGAGGGAGTACAAAGTGCGTGCTTACACTCAGGAGGAGCCTATATGCATACTTGATGTTGTGAAGGTAGGCAACGAGAATAGCCAATATCATATCATTGTGAGGTTGTTCTTGAACCC
>VIEB01000734.1:166903-194250 GCA_006547085.1 Malus baccata | reverse complement strand
ATTAAATGGTTTAATTATTTATGGCAATGATTAATTAATATGTTAATTAATCAAACGAATAAGTTCGTTAAAGACCTCGAGATAGTTTTGGACTTTAAGGCCCAATGGGCTTCGAACGTCAAGCCTATTGACTTAAGTTGTATGACAACTTAATGAATAATGATTCACAAAGGCCCAATTAGCCCAATAATACCCTAAGGCCGGCCATTTAGAGATGGAGTGGGTTTTGGACTTATTTACAAGTTTGCCACTCCAATGAATTAAGGTATAAATATGACTTTATAGCCAAAATTCATTTAGGGTTTTCTTTTGGGGAAAGGATGAGAACACAAGCTCTCCTTTCTCTCTAAAGTGGCCGGCCTCCTTGGAGGGTTTAGCTAGCAATCCTACTACTCCAAGGTCACTCATTTCTTCTCCAATCTTACCTTGGTGAAGAGACTTAGAGGTTCTCAATTTTGGGAACTTGGAGAATCATTTCATCCATCCAAATCCATATATCTAAGATGCAAGGAATGAAGGCCCTCTCTTTGGGTGATTAGCCTTTGCTTATGCAAAGAGGAATCTACAAAGGTATAATTTCCCAACTCACTTTGATTTGAGTTGAGTCTTGGTTCACCAATCTACTAGGCTTTGAATTTCATGGTTGATGTTTTATTTTTGAGTGCATGCAAGCATGATTCCGCCTTTAATTGTTAATTGCATGCTATATGATGTTGCTCAAATAAACATGTTTTTCACAAAATTTCCTTCAGGGCGGTCTAAAATCCATTGAAGCAATTGCAAACAAATACCCAGAACTTTCTCGTCGCTTCGACTTCCTCTCTTTGTGCACTAGGACTTTCTTATCCCCTCTCTCTAAAATCCATTGAAGAAGAGGAACTTACAGATTTTCTGACTACACACCCTACACTAGTTATATGTGAGAAGATTGATGTAAATATGAAAACTAATGCTCACATATGTTATAACAAAAAAAGCATTTTCTGGAATTATGAATGCAAGCATATGTATATGATCTCATGAATGGAATGCTACTACTTAGATGCGCGAACCAAGGATATCATATGCTCATACCAATTCCAAACTCCACATATTGAAACACATAACAATCAAGATAGAAGCAAAGGGTTGTAACGGGGCTAAGGTATTGGCTAACAAAGAAAGGTAAGGATAAACAAACATTCTTAAAGAATAAAAAGCAAAGTAATGAAATTGACACTTAGAATTCACTTTTGCATGCAAAAATCAATTGTTAAACACAAGGGGAAGACTCATGCAACACTTAGGGTCAAATTCAACTTTTTGGATCTTTTCTTCAATAACCAACACATGTGAGGTAATTCTCACTTCTTTTCAACTCTTTTTCCATTCTTTGCACATACTTTTCTTCATTTTTTTCTTTTTCTATGAATTTTGCTCCTTTTTTTTTTCCTTTTTTCTAACCCGTGCCCTTCTACTTCTTTTGGCACACAAAATTTCCCTTCCCCCACACTTATTTTTCTGCACAATGTTGATCAAAAGGAATTCCCTCTAAGTCATGCTTTATTATCCTTTAAGAACAAGGGTATGGATAGTCTTACTCTAGGCTAGGTAAGGATAATGTGGCTAACAACAAAAATAGGCTAAATAAGGTTCAAAGGGGTTAAACCTACAAAACAAATGCATGGGATGAAGGCTTTTTGGCTCTGGTGGTAACTACTAAACACCTTCATCTTGTTATATGTTATGCACTCAATTTTAAGCTTTGAATGAATTGGGTATGAGTTCTAATATTTGGATCTATAATGATGAAACGCCTTCTAAGTAGCAACCGAGCAAAGAATGATGAGATCATGCAACGACTTTAGAAAACAACAATTTCACAGATTATTAACTCTCCAAAGAATGTTAAGGCTCAAGTCTCACAGGGTTGTAGCGTTAGTTTGAGTTACTTCCTTCAAGCATGTTACAAAAACTGATTTTTTCTTTGTGATTACATGTGAATTCGTAAACAACAACGATGACCAAGCATAAACAAAAAAGCATATCAAACTTCCATCCATGTTTGTAACTTTCTTTAACCGTCATGCAATTAAAAACCAAATCCTCATCATTGTGTTGGAAGGTACTCTAAGACACAAACAAACAAAAATAACTTTTAAAACGACTCTTTTTGTGTTTTTCAAAACTTTTTTTTTTTTTCAAATGTTTTCTTGAATTTTCATATTTTCTTTTAAAGACAGATAAAGACACATCAAAACACACTAAAAACACTCAAAAACAATGAAAAACAACCTTTGAAATGTTAGGTGGTAAAATCCTACGAATTTTGCAACAAAAACACTTTGTTTACCCCCCTCACACTTAAACCAAACATTGTCCTCAATGTTTTAAACGTAGACTCACACAAAAACAAGGAAATAACATAACTAGCAAACATGACAAATATGGCAAAGTAAAAGCAATAAAAAGTAGGGTGTAGGAACGCAAATCTGATTATGATGCCGGAGCTTCCTAGGTCTTTCTTATTTGCATGGGTCGCCTCCCAAGAAGCGCTTGCTTTAACGTCTTCCAGCCGGACGATGCCTCCCTTTAAACTCCCCTAGGTCCCACGACATGGATTTGATCTTTGAATGGGAGGTGATACTTGAAATGATCCGGTAATGGTTTAAATTCTAGAGTGGGTGCCTGAATCATTAACAACATATTAGTATAAAACAAAATTGAAATTTGAGTAGGTGGCTTACCTGTTTGCTCCGACAAGAACTCAAGGACAAACACTACTTCTTTGAAAGTTTCTGGAATGTTGGACTTGGCCAGATTTAGTGGGAGGGTTGTGACTTATCCTGTATCATAAAATGCAACTTCTTTGGGGTTGGTTGTGCCAACTACATCCTCTTTGATGAATTCTTGGTGTCCCCCAGCCACTTCCTTCTCTTGAATCCTTCTTCTTGGTGTACAATTCGCTTCAGGGAATTCAACACAATCTGGAACTTGTTTTGGTGTACCAAGAAGTGGGATATCACTTTGCACCTTGGGAAAGGCCTCCATGATGTCTTTTTCACTCTCTTCTTCCTTGGGAATCAAAAACCTGCGAGGAAAAGGGACATTTGGTGGAATGGGGTAAGAAGCAATTGAATTTGGAACCACCTTACCTAAGTTGGACAACATAGGGACTCTAGGAGGCTGCAGCAAGGGTTGTTCTACCCTTGCCGTGGGTGTGTCTTCTTCCTCCTCCTCAATTAGTAGATGTTCGTCCTCCTCTTGGCTTTGTTTTGACCCCCTTGGTTCAGCTCCAACCTCCATGGCACTTCCCAAAGTGATGGCTTCAGTAATTTCAAAATCTTCCATTGAATTTACAATGTTTGCGTTGGAGAATTCACTTTGTTCTTGAATTTGTGCCATGAACTCCACAATCTGCCCAACTTGCTTCTCTAATTCATCCATCTTTTTGGCTTGATTTTGCATCCTCTTGGTTAGATTCTCTTGCCCCTGAGACAAATTGGTGAGTAACTTAAGAAGTGTATCATTATCCAAGGACGTACCTGAACTTGTTTGGGAAGATGGTGGGGGAGGCTGTGGTGGTACATATTGCGTTGTATAGAACCCTTCATATGGCTGCCAATATTCTCCTTGTTGAGCCTCCTTGGCTTGATTTTGTGAGCCCTGCGCCAAAGAAATTAATTCCTCAAGAATTTGATTATAATCGATTGATGAACCTGAGTTTGGTTGGGCATATTGTATATGAGGTTGTGGTGGCTGCGTAGGACTTGAATTGAACTCCTCATATGGCTGCCAATATCATTCGTGTTGAACTTGTTGAGATTCCAACCACATAGAGTTTGAATGATCACTCCAATCTCTTTGTGAATTTTGATTTGCTTGATATTCTTGCCTATAAGACACACCAAATGTAGGGACACTTTGCCTTGTGGTCCTTTCGGCATACTGCGACAATTGAGAAGTGAGATTCGCTATTTGAGATTGAATGTTAGCAATTGCCATATCTTGCTTCTCTAGTACCTAAAATCAAAGAAAGAAAACTAAATCAAATATTAAAAGTAAAAGACACGAACAGAAACAAAGGGAGATTATCAATTTTGCTAATCCCCGGCAACGGCGCTAAAACTTAATGTGAAAATTAACTTGACACTCAAATTAAAACCCTATGATTGTAGTATATGTAAGTAGGGATCGTTCTAGCCGGGGATTAGAAGGGATGCTAATCAACACAAATAAGACTTAAAAACACTAAACTGGACTCTATAGACTCAAAACTAACTTAAAACCCTAAAAACAGCAAGAAACAATAAAAAAGACTCAATTCTAGACCTAACAAGTGATTTGGACGAAAATAGAACTTCAAAGACTCAAAAGACCTAACGGAAACAAGTTTTGACTCTAAAAAGAAAGACTTAAAAGCAAGGGGTTTGGTTTTGACGAAATTGAATTTTTTAAAACATAAACTTTGTAAACAAACTTAAAGACTCATGAAATTTATGAAATAGAATGGTTAAAGGCTAGTTAGAGGGTTCCTTCTCCACACATGAAACATATGCATACGACTCGATTTCCAGTTACTCTTCCAACAAACCATGAATGACAATGCCCCAAATTAACTAGATTGCACCAATTAATTCTCAGATTTCCCTAGATTCATTGAATTGAATGGAATACACATTACAACCAAATTATTCTTATCAAGGATCCTAACTAGGGAATACGCATGATAGAGACACATATCAAAGATCATTAAGTTCAATGGAAATCATAAGCATTGACGAGGCATTCATAACTATGGAATACGCATGTTACTCTTGCCAAGGATTTACTTAACACAATCGTGACTAGCGACTTTTACTACTTATGAATATAAGTTAATAACGATTAGGTGAAATTCCCTTATACCCTAGCATCAAATTCATGCATGCAAACTAAGTGTCGACCCTCAATCAACATACATAAACATGTTATCAATCAAATAGATAAGTAAACCACATTCACGATTTATGCAATCATAACTGGAGGAAATCAAGTCATATAAAACATATGATCATGGCTTTGAATTCCCCTCTAACTATAAAGAAATTAGTTCCTCATGTTCGCAAATAAACAAAGATAAATAAATTTAAACATTGACATAAAGATAGAAAACACTTAGAAACGCTCCAACAATCCAAGCTCCTTGAATGGCATGCACGGCTCCAAAAGTCTCCTTCCTTCTCCTTTGTAAACTCACGGCACAAGAGGGATGTTGGGGTGAATGGTGTAGTGAAAATATGGTAGAGGGTGGTGACTAAATGGTGCAGCAAAGGATGGTATTTATAGGCTGAAATTTGCAGCCCCTATGTAGCAAAGGAAAAGGATTTAAAGGCCTAATTTGTATAGGATAATAACACACAATCCTTGAAGGAAAAGGCTAAGGCTTTTAAAAACCAAGGGGGAAAGGAATAATCAGGTTTCTAGAAGTTCTAGAAAGGTTTGGGGCGTCACTTTTGTAGGACAAGGGATGAGGCCTTCTAGAAAGGTTGTTTTGTGGCTGATTTCTAGAGAAACAAGGGATAAGGTGTGGCACCTTTGTAGGAAGGGATAAGGCTTCTAGAAATCAGGTTTTAGGTCTCCAAATAGGAAAAGAAATCCCTTTGTAGCTGAAATCTTTATGCATTAGGATTAGGAAAAGATAGGATAGGATAAGGTTTGTTTGGATAAGATAAGCTAAGATAAGGTTATGGATAATGTTTTGGATAAGGTTTCTTCACTTGAGCTGATTCTTTGGCTTTAACTTTCCTTCTTCAAGTAGGTAACCTTGTTTGAGTAGGAATCTTCAATCTTCTAGAAATCCAACTTCAACTAGGAATCCATTGTTGACTAGGATTTCATCTTCAATTAGGCACTTTCCTACTTCAATTAGAAAACTTTGCATCTTCAATTCTTCAACTTTGAAACACATTCCTAGCTTCTTCAATCCTTCAAATTCGTCCATTCTTTGTGCTCCACATGCATGAACTCCATTCTAGCTCAATTTTGCTCCAAAATGCTCCAAATTGCATCCTTTTGCTTACTTTGTCCATAAAACCTGAAAACACATGAAAATAGCTTAAAAGACTAACTTAACTAAGAAAACACAACATAAATGCATAAGAACTAGCTAACTAAGGCGCATAAATATGCTCCTATCAGAGGTCACACCATACATATGGTGCTAAAATGGGGAAGCATGCATGCACCTTTTTAGAAGTTTCAATTTCAACCACCCACCCAACCCACGATTTTTACTTTTAATTTAAAAAAAATTAGATATAATCATTCAAAATATCTTAAGTTATATGGCTTAATGTATTTTTAAATTTTAGACTTTTTGGATATTCTTTTTACATTTTATCATTCTTTTATTATTTTATCTATAGATTTCATATAAGTATAATTTTTTGTAAGTGTCAATATGCACTTATTTACAAGATATATAATAAATTTACCTAAATCCGCCTAGACTGCCTAGGCGCCCTCCTAGATCTCGCCTAGCTGCCTAGGCGCTAGGCGCAAGCCTGCCGTCTGACTAACGTCTAGCATTTTTTAGAACCTTGCCTGAATCCGACCTGACTCGGATCTGAATTGGATCCGACCAAAGTTGGACCCGATGGAATATTCTTTGGAATATTCTTGTTGACTTTTCGTTGACTTTTAAAAAAAAATTCCCGGGACCCCTCTTAGGGTATTTTGACGTCCTTATTCCAAATCCGCGCTCTGTTTTCCCAAATACAATTGTTTTAGTAGGGTTTTACTAATTGGTCCCTTTATGTGTTTAGGTGTGTTTTTTAGTGACGACCCCTTCCTCTCTAGTTTGAGTAGCTCTTCGGTGACGGTGTATCTGTCAGTGGACCTCTTCCAAAATGCATGATTTTATTACTAGAAATGCATACATGAAAAACTGATTTTATGACTACGTTTTATGAAACGTTTATGAGTTATCAGATTTACGCTTTATGAAATATCATGCTTTATCGAATTTACGTTCTTTGAAATATTTATGATTATATATACTTATGAACATGGTTTATGATGATGATTTGAGCTAGAATGCTCCTATGGATTTATGATATGATGTTTGAGCTATTGAGCTCCAATGAGATATATTTTGAAAAGATTATGTTTATGATTTTTTGTTCTTACTTAGTGGTTATTCATACTATATGCCTATGGGCGAATGATTTATATATGCCTTCAGGCGAGTGATGTAGGGCCTTTGGGCATAAGATTTATATATGCCTTTGGGCAGGCGATGTAGTGCCTTTGGGCGATTGTGATACTACTACTAAGCACACTATATATGATATATGTTTTACGAAGGTTTTATGGCATGCTAGGGTTTTCAAAAAACCTACTACTTATTAGCTATATGGGTTTTTCTAAAACTGGGGGTTAGTACATTTGAAGAGTAATTGTTTTAGTATTACTTATATAAAAACTTGGTTCACTCATGCTTTGTTTTCCTCCCCCTTTAGGACACTCCCGCTTCGGTATCTTTGAGTCCTCTCAGTGTATGACCCATTATTTTGTTCGTACCTATTCATAATATTCCTTTTACTGTATTCTTGATTAGTTGTATGCTCTGAACACATTCCCACATTTGCATATTCATTATAGTTAAATTTATTTTATTTACGTTCGTTCTTTCTTCATATTTTTACATGCATGTTAATATGGCTTCGTCACGCTTTGGTGTCAGCCAGCACGTGCCTACCCTGGTGTTTGGAGGATATCAGGGTCAGGCGTGTCAATTTGGTATCAAAGCCAAGTTTATTTAGAGCATACTTAAGATCTTCTTTTACGGTAGTAGTGTGTCGACCTTGATATCATTTGGATGTCTTGGCTTCCGTTTGTTATTGCTTTTTTCGACACAGTTGTGTAATCTTCTTTTTGTCTAAATTGCCACATCCTTATCTGATGTATGAAAATTGTGTCAGGATTGTGCCTCATCGGTGACGAAATGGAATGATGGACCATTTTCAACAATGGACCGATACTCTACAACATGCGTTCCCTAGGAATGGCAGGCAGAGTCAGATTTACATTGAAGTGACATGAAATGGAAAAATGTCAATGAAAGGAAGTCTGGTTAAGACCAGTTGAAGATCTGAAATGGTGATGGTACTTTGCAACCTACGTACTCTAGGATGGCTGGCAGAGTCATATCTATATGGAGATTGCTCAAAATATCCGAAGTTTGTATCAGAGAAAGTGAGTAAGCACTAGTTGGATAAGAAATTTAGCAAGTGTTAGTTTGGTTGGACCGAATCAATGTCCTTGAGCTTGTTGTTTCTGCTGAGGGAATTCGTGTGGACCCTCAGAAGATTTTCTCAATGATTGCATTTCCTAACAAGTGGATAAATGCTCCAGCGATGTTCATGAACCTAATTGACCAGTTATTCCACCAATTTTCCGACAAATTCGTGATTTTCTTATCGATAACCTTATTTTCTACTCCAACAACGAGGTCAAGTTCACTAAACATCGACAGTCAGCTTTACATCAAATTTTTCAAACGTTGTTTTTATTTAGATTAGATACTTTTCATACGAGACTCTATTGTAGCAGACGTTATTCTTATCCATTTCCAAAAAGGTTGGGACTGTTGAAAAATTGAAAATCCTCACAAGATGTTGTGAAATACAAAATATCTTTGGTCTTGGCAATTTCTATCGGTAGTTCTTAACAAAACTTTGCATAGCCCTATTTCCTTTTTGGCTAAGAAACTAGTCAATTTTGTTTGAGATGTTGAAGGTGAATGAAGTTTCTGACAACTGAAGTATTGTCTCACTTGATCATTAATCTTACACTTATCGATGATGTTTTATTGAATGTTTGGTTGCACGCTGATGCAGCGTGACCAAGTAATGCATGTGCCTCTTGATGGTTGGAATTGCATGAAGTGAACCATTCTATCTACGACCTTGAGCCAATGGTTACCATTTTACTTGAAAACCTAATGACACCCTTTCTTTGTAGAAATTTATGTGGGACGAAAGTTGGGAACAAAATTTTCTAGAGTTTGGAACATCGTCTTACTAATGCTCCCGTCCTTGCTTTTCTTGACATTGGTGGTGAGTGTTAAAGTCTCTTGTTTTGCATCCTTGTCACATTTGGGTTGTTTTCTGATGTAGCATAAGAAGGTCATCGCCTATGCTCTTGGACATCTCGAACCTCACGGAAAGAATTATACTATTCATGACCTAGAACTTGTAACAATTTCCCTTGCTATAAAATCTGGTGACGTTTTCTCTAGAGCAATAAATGTTGCATCCTTTCAAACCAAAGAAGTGATAGTGTGTTTTCACCCAAAAGGTGTTGAGCTTGAAACATAAGAGGTGGATGGAACTCATCAATGACTTTCAATGAACTTTTGGGTATCTTGGTCAGGCAAATGTCGTAGCTGATGCTCTTAGTCAAAAATCCCATGGACAACTTACCTTTATCCAAGCTATCCATGTCCCACTATTGTTTTGTCTTCGAGGAATTGATTTTATTTTGGCGCCCGATCCATGATGAGTATTGTCAGCTCACTTCTAAGTCAAACTTGTATCGGTAGATTTAGGGTAAGAAGCCCAAGAGTTTAATAAGTAATATGCGAGTTTGAATGAGCATGTGTCAGATGACATGAAACGGGATTTGAAAGTCTGAGGAGTTGGAACTTTGTTCATAAGAAACAAATTGTTTTTGCCTAAGGATAATGAAGTTGTGAAAAAGGAAAATTTTGATGAGGTTCACATTTCAGCGTGTGCCATGCATGATGGCAGTACTAAGTTGTACCACTGTTTTCGTCCATTATATTACGGGTATTTATGAAGGGGATATCACTGAAATGTGAGGAAATGCCTAATTTACTGGTAAATGGAAGTGGAGAGACGGAAGCCATCGGTCTTATCTTAATTTCCTTTTAATTCTGTTTGGAGGAAGGAAGAAATTTCCATGGTTGTCCTTTTTAGGTTGTTGAGGACCCACTGGGGATGCGAATGGAAATGGGTGAATGTCACCATAGATTTCCTGTACAAACCACCTTGTACACATGGAGACTATGATGACGTTTTAGTATTTGTTGATCAACTCACTCAACATATTATCTACCAGTCCATGAGGACCATACTTTTGACCTCTTAGCAGAATTTTTCATTCTAGACTTCGTTAGACTAACGTCTTGATTAACATCGTTTTCGACTGTAATCCCAGATTCACTTCCTGGTAATGGAAGACATTCTAGTCAGCTTTGGGTTCGTGTTACCCTACAACACTTAATATCATTTCTAAAGTAGGCAGACTGTTCAGAAAGACAACTTAGATTCGAAAGTTTTAGCCGAGACCATCAGCCATTCAATCACCCATTAACACCTTATTGAGCGAATCATTACAACTGGTGATTGAATATCCATGAGGTTATTGTTGTAACTAGCTGTTGTGAATATTGGAATAGGGAAAAGTCTAAGTTCCCGCCTATCAGATTACTTTAGACTACCACTCAAGTCGAGTCCATGCTCAACCATCTCAGCTTGCCACCACAAAATCAAGTTAGGTACTTACATGTATTCTTGCATCAAGGTTACGCATTCAATCCTATTATCTTGTACTCTAGATTTGATGGACTTGTTTTGACCCTTAAATTTTTTAGTGTTCTTTTAGCCTTCTCGGCATAGCCTTTTGCTAAACCCGAGAGAAATTTTCAATGAATCATCTTGCATAGGCTTTGTGAATCACATTGTTCGATTATAGGGCATGCCGTCACTATTGTACCTCATCACGATGCGCGTTTCACTTCCAAGTCTTGTGAAGCCTTTTTGAAGGCCATGGGCACTAAGTTGTTATCCAGTACCACATTTCATTCTTAGACTGTTGGCCAGTTTGAACGAACTATCCAGACTTTGGAAGACATGTTGTGTTCATCTGTTCTATGGTTTCAACATGATTAGAAATTGCACCGATCTCTTTTGGAGTTGTTTACAATGACAGTTATTATTTTCGATTTAGGTATGGCACTATTAGAGACATGGTATGAGAGATTCTACATGCAACACTTGTTAGACAGAAGAGTATTGCGAAAAGGTATTTGAAGGATCAAATTTTTTATATGGGAAACTGTGTACTTCAGATGATGTCGTCTTGGAGTTTGGACAAAATGGTCATTTTCCACCCTCGGTATTTACTACTTGTTTATTGAGACAACAATGAGTTGTCAATATTGCGGCTGCAGACTGTAATACCAATGGCTTATTGATGGGTTCGTTAAGCAAGTGGGCAAGTAGACCTGTCTACAGTAGTAGTTACTGATTAATCACACACCTATTTTCGGAGTACGTGACGTTACGAATGCTTGGGCGTGACCCATTTTCATTTTCAGTTCTAATTTTTAGTGCAAGTATTTTAACTTACCTTGTTATGGTTACATATATGTACTTTGACATTACAAAGGTTTGGTGAGTCATTTTCACTTTTGGTTTTAAATTCACAAGTTTTCGGCTTTTATGTTTATCAGTGTTCTAAAAATTGGCCTAGGTGGTGAAGGCCTGCCTCGATTTTAGGCATATCGTTTTAAAAAATTGGTCTAGAGCTAGGCGCGCCTAGGTGGTCCTAGACGGTTTTTTTATATATTTTTTATTAATTGTGTTCTTTTTTCTTTTTTGGTTTCATGGTGGTATACTTATGGAAATGGTGTACCTAATTTGTAAATGATGGATTTACTACAAGTTCATCCAATAGTGAAAAGAATTGGAGCACTTTTGAGGGGATACATACAAAGAAAAGAAATAAACTAGATACAACAAGGTTAAATAATTTAGTCTATGTCCGATCCAATGCAAGGATCATGATTCATGAACAAGAAGAATTTAGGCTATCATCCAAATCCTCCTCATTATGATTATATGCTTACTTTGTTTTAAATATTGAACTTTTTGGATGTATATAATTTGTGTATTCTTCTACTTCTATTTTTGCATTTTATCATTCTTTTATTATCCATACAAGTATTGACACACCCCGACCTAGATCAAGGCATGCTGGTTGTCACGTGCGGGTGACGTAGCCATGTGCACAGTGCGGAAGCAGTAGAGATATAAGGAATTACAAATAAACAAAAACCAAATCAATTAGAGTACTAGCTAAGATACAGTGCTAGAGGAAGATTAAGTGTGAAATACACAACCAGAGCATAAATATCCTAAGTGCAGTCAAGTAGGACAAGTACTAATTATTCAACACCCAAAGGTGATCCTACATTAATGATATTCTGTCAGAATCCTCGTCGAAATCCTCGTGATCCACCAAGCACTTCTACCTAAAACCTGGAGGGGCGTAAAACAGAAAGTGTGAGTGGGCAAAAACAAAGCTTTTCAAAATCATTTCATTTCTCAAAAGTTATAACCCCTCACTGTAAAACCTGTATAATTTCCCAGAAAATAATAGTAATAATAAGCTGTAACAGAAATCATACTCAAGATGAAAATCCATAGAAGTATACCATGCCAAAGTATCTCAATGCAATACTATAAGTAATCCAGGCAAAATATATAAATGTCAAATATCGCATTAACCAAATCCCTCTAACTCAATTTGTACGGCTAAGTATATGGCTCATAATCAACCTCAATCATATTATATCAAATCCATTTCCTGCACACGAGTCGGAACTACTTCAAGTGGCTTATACGACAAGACTAGGTGTAAAATAAATATGCTCTAGTGCTACGATCATGTGAAGGCTGTGCAAATAATCACGGGTCACCTACGAGTTGGAACCACCTAAAGTGGTATGTACGACAAGCCTATGCACCTAACTAGGATCCAAGGTGAGCATATGGTGCGGGAGGTGAACATCACGTGAAGGACTAGGGTGCAGGTTTATGAGCTCTCATACATCACATCATATCTCACATAACTGAAGTAATCTCATATCTTTAGTTTATGAACTTACCTGGCACTAACCTGTGTGTCCGCAGCACCAATCATAAATATACGCAACTACTAATGCATAAATAAAATAGGTAGATACTTTGCATGGCATTTCAAAACGTATAATCATTTAAACACATTTTCTGGGAAAATCTCAAGTATAGAGGTATATACGGAAAACCAAAAGCCCACTTACTGATATGTCGAAGGGTTGTAGCCTCCGAGCCTCGATTGATGGTGCTCGTCCTCAGGATAGGTCTCACCTATATATGAAATAACTGAATAAACGTTATTTAAAACACATACCCAAAACTAGGAATTAACTTCTCATACAATGCTTAAATGGGGCATTTGAATATACCACCATGACCTACTCAACCTCAGGAACACCCTCATATTTTTAGAAAAAATTTCCGATGCCCCACGCGCCTGCAAAGGCACGGCCAGACTCGCCCCCACGCGTGGCCACATGCCTGGCACACCTAACAGAATCTTTAACGGCATTAGGGAATAATCTGTCAAAAAGAAGCATATTCCATTAAAATTAACCTGACGCCGTCAGAATATTCCGTCGTCTTCAACCTTCGAACTCCAGTGACCAACGTTGTCGCCGGAAAACTGGAAAACTTCAAATCGTCATTTCTCGCTCATTTCTCAACCAAATTTCATGAAATTTTTACCAAAATGAAGCTTAGGACGAGAGGAACAAACTTACCAAACTCGACTTCCCGACGTCCAATTCACTTCAGTTTTCTTCTCCGAGCTTCGTAAAAATGTCCTAAAGATCACTAGTAGCTTTAAATCTCTTAAAAACTTCGATAACATGAGTGCATGAACAGTGACCCAAAACTGGGTTCTTGGGAAAATGAGGTCTTCACGTTCTAAAAATGGTATAAATGAGTGTGACGATGAGAGGAAGATGATGATGCTAACCATGAGCTCGATCCGTGCGTGAAATGAAGGGTTCAAGGTTTGTTTGTACAATTGTATGGACATGGAAGAAAATGCGAGAGGGAAGAGAGAGAGAGTCAACGGGATAAAGGGAGGGTATGTGTGTGTGGTCTAGTTTGCAGTCAACCAACCAAAATCTTAAGTCTTTAGTTCTAATTAGGTCCAAATAATAAGGGATAGAACCTATTGGTCCAAAACCTTAGTTAATACAGACACACACAACTCAATAATAACAAGGGTATAATAGAAATTCCCATGCTCTCGAGGATAATAATATATACATCTGGGACGGGCTGTCACAAGTATAGTTTTGTTTTAGGTGTAAATAGGCACTTATTTACAAGATATATAATAAGGGGTGTGCTATCCACACACCCCATTTTACTTCTCAAACACCCCTTGATAATTTATGTCGTTGATCTTCTTTAATTCATCCGATCCGACGACAAAAAATTAAAAAGGTGTGTGAGAAGTAAAATGGGGTGTGTGGATATCACACCCCTATAATAAATCGCTTATTATATTAACACCCCACAAATTGTTGAATAAACCCCACATACTTAATACACCCCACATTTACTTTTTCAATTAAAAATTATCTTTATACACCCCCACATACCTCTCCATAATACCTTCACACCCCCCACATTCTCAAAACACACATTATATTTCTATATACAGCCCAATTTCTTCAAATTTTATAATACTCATTTTTAATTTTAACGGATTGAATCTAGATACCTTG
The DNA here is from genome assembly GCA_006547085.1 of Malus baccata. Lineage (NCBI taxonomy): Eukaryota > Viridiplantae > Streptophyta > Magnoliopsida > Rosales > Rosaceae > Malus > Malus baccata. The sequence continues at coordinate 179,639 of VIEB01000734.1, read as the reverse complement.
CTGTTCCTAAGCTAATTACTTCTGTGATTGACTTGTTTTTCGTTTCCAACTTGAGAGCATATTATCATTAACCGATTTAGACGCTAACACTTATCTTAAATTTTTTGATCTTTGTGCAGATTGGAAAATCTTATGTCACTTCCAAACTCAAGAATTATCCAAACTCAAGATCCTATGTAACTTTTCTATAACAAAAGAAATAAAAAATAAAAAGAATTATTGAAAGTTTCAAGTTGTTGGCATTGCAATTCACAGTGCTGGTTCAAGGGCATAAGTTCTGAAGTTTTTCGACATAGTGAATGCCGGGATGTGATAAAATGTGTGGTTGGAGAGAAAATAATTTCTTGCAGTCATAGTGATCAATAACATTGGCATATTCATAGACATTTTGTTAGGGTTTTCTCAATCAATGTGTTTGTAATTTCATTAGTTAGGATTTTGTTCAACAATGGAGGGTGTGAGGGTTTTGATAATTGAAGAAGATAAATAATATGTTAAAAGTGATGTGGGGTGTATTTGGAAATTTCTTATTTTTTTTTAAATTTAATAAGATCAAAATTGTCATTGCATAGTAGAAATAAATAAGTAATTTAATATTGAATTTTTTGTGGGGTGCATTCAACAATATGTGGGGTGCTAATAAAAAAGCCTAATAAATTTACATAAATCCACCTAGGCCGCCTAGGCCCCACCTAGCCTCCTAGGCGCTAGACCCATGCCTGCCGCCCGACTAGCGCCTAGAGATTTTTAGAACCTTGATGTTTATACATATCTTTTTTGACGTTATCTTATTATGCATACATATTTTTGACCTTATGTTATTATATATTTTTGACTTTATATTTTTATATAGTTATAATACTACTATTATACTGATGGGGGAAGAAAGTATGAGCTTGGACGCATGAAAGAGGAATCATTGCCATCCATTCGCGACAGAGTGACATTCTCTTTTATGCAACTGCTCTGACTTGATTTCTTCTTTCTATATTCTTCTTCCTATCTTCGAGTATTTATCTATAGCAAGTTATTTCAATTTTAGGGACACAATTTTCTTAACGGGGATAGATTGTAACGACGCGTCCCAAATTTTACGAATTTCGAAACGAGGGTAAATCGGTAATTTCATGTATGGGAGATATTTTTCATGTTGGTCCTTTTTGAGCTTGTTTGGTGTGCTAGTGGGGTACACCCCCTCGTTTTGGTCTCTCGGCCTTTTCTCTTTATGCTCTCTCCCCTTAACTTTTCCCTTAGCTATATCTTATCTCTCCCCCTCACTTTTCTCTATTTTCACTTAGCTTTCCCTCTCACCTCTGCATTATCCTCTCCTTTTCGAGGCACTGACCCACATGAACAAACAAACAACACCGGCGAACCACCATCACCACCACCTGAACGTCGTCATCTTGGACCCAGACTAAGGTCCTGGAAACTCGATAGTGGTAGAGGCCACTGTTCACCTTCTTCCCGACGAACCCATGGTGATTTCTCGCCATCCCCAACGTAAGTAGGTCCTTAAAACCCTCTGGCTTATGCTTTAAGGTTAGATTAAGGTAGGCTTTAAGTTGTTTTCACATGTTGGACACAGAAAGAGCTTAAGGTTAACTAACCCATTTTTCGATGAGGGATGCCGTGACTTGTAGGTCGTTTTCGGCTAACTCCAGCCACAACACAGCTCTAAATTGGTACCATAGCTAGAACTTCGAAAATGGTGAAGAAATGAGCTCGAACGGAGCTTTAGAACCCTGCCCAGATTCCGGCCAACCAACAGCCTAAAACTGTTTCGACCTATCCAGCAACCCAAAATCCAGATCCAAAACCTAGCAATCAGCCAACAAAAACCAGATCCAAAACCTAGCAACCAGGCCAACCCAGCAACTCGACCTAGACCAACAACTTGACCTGACTCGTTGTCCAACCCAACCTGAATCCGACCTGACCTAGATCTAACCTTGATTCGACTCGACCCAAACCCGATGGAATATTCCGTTTGGGAATATTCTATTAAGGAATAATGGAATATTCCCTAGATGTTCCTGTTTGCTTTTCGTTGACTTGTACAAAATTTGCCCAGGACCCCTCTTAAGGTATTTCAACGCCCTTATTCCAAATTCGTGCTTCGTTTTCCCAAATTCTATTGTTTTAGTAGGATTTTACTAATTGTTCCCTTTATGTGCTTATATGCGTTTGTTAGTGATGACCTCATCCTCTGTAGTTTAAGCGGCTCTTCAGTGTTGGAGTATCTGTGAGTGGAACCTTTCCAAAATGCATGATTTTATTACTAGAAATGCATAAACGAAAAACATGATTTTATTACTATGTTTTATGAAACGTTTATGAGTTATTGGATTTATGCTTTATGAAATATCATGCTTTATTGAATTTACGTTCTTTGAAATATTTATGATTATATTTACTTATGAACATGGTTTATGATGATGATTTGAGATACAATGCTCCTATGGATTTATGATATGATGTTTGAGCTATTGAGCTCCGATGAGATATATTTTGGAAAGATTATGTTTATGATTTTATGTGCTTACTTAGTGGTTATTCATACTATGTGCCTACGGCGAATGATTTATATATGCCTTCAGGTGGGCGATGTAGGGCCTTCGAGCAGCTTCAAGCAGGCGATGTAATGTATTTGGGTGATTGTGATACCACTACTAAGTACACTATATATGATATATGTTTTATGAATGTTTTATGGCATGCCAGGATTTTGGAAAACCTACTACTTATTAGCTTTACGAGGTTTTCTAAAACTAGGGGTTAGTACGTTTGAAGAGTAATTGTTTTAGTATTACTTATATATAAACTTGGTTCACTCATGCTTTGTTTTGCACCCTCTTTAGGACTTAGAATCGAGGCGTACAATCCCAGTGTGAGGGCACTTCTGCATCGATATATTCGAGTCCTCTCGGTTTAGGACCCATTCCTTTGTTCGTACCTTTTCATTATATTCCTTCTACAATATTCTTGATTAGTTGTATTCTAAACACGTTCCCACATTTGCATATTCATTATAGTTAAATTTACGTATTTTATTTACGTTCGTTCTTTCTTCATATTTTTACATGCATGTGAATATGGCTTCGTCACCCTTGGGTGTCGGCCTGCACGTGTCTACTCGGGTGTTTTGAGGATATTGGGGTCGAGCATAGTGACCCAAAACTGGGTTCTCGGGAAAATGAGGTCTTCACGTTCTAAAAATGGTATAAATGAGTGTGACGATGAGAGGAAGATGATGATGCTAACCATGAGCTCGATCCGTGCGTGAAATGAAGGGTTCAAGGTTTGTTTGTACAATTGTATGGACATGGAAGAAAATGCGAGAGGGAAGAGAGAGAGAGTCAACGGGATAAAGGGAGGGTATGTGTGTGTGGTCTAGTTTGTAGTCAACCAACCAAAATCTTAAGTCTTTAGTTCTAATTAGGTCCAAATAATAAGGGATAGAACCTATTGGTCCAAAACCTTAGTTAATACAGACACACACAACTCAATAATAACAAGGGTATAATAGAAATTCCCATGCTCTCGAGGATAATAATATATACATCTGGGACGGGCTGTCACAAGTATAGTTTTGTTTTAGGTGTAAATAGGCACTTATTTACAAGATATATAATAAGGGGTGTGCTATCCACACACCCCATTTTACTTCTCAAACACCCCTTGATAATTTATGTCGTTGATCTTCTTTAATTCATCCGATCCGACGACAAAAAATTAAAAAGGTGTGTGAGAAGTAAAATGGGGTGTGTGGATATCACACCCCTATAATAAATCGCTTATTATATTAACACCCCACAAATTGTTGAATAAACCCCACATACTTAATACACCCCACATTTACTTTTTCAATTAAAAATTATCTTTATACACCCCCACATACCTCTCCATAATACCTTCACACCCCCCACATTCTCAAAACACACATTATATTTCTATATACAGCCCAATTTCTTCAAATTTTATAATACTCATTTTTAATTTTAACGGATTGAATCTAGATACCTTGCTGTTCCTAAGCTAATTACTTCTGTGATTGACTTGTTTTTCGTTTCCAACTTGAGAGCATATTATCATTAACCGATTTAGACGCTAACACTTATCTTAAATTTTTTGATCTTTGTGCAGATTGGAAAATCTTATGTCACTTCCAAACTCAAGAATTATCCAAACTCAAGATCCTATGTAACTTTTCTATAACAAAAGAAATAAAAAATAAAAAGAATTATTGAAAGTTTCAAGTTGTTGGCATTGCAATTCACAGTGCTGGTTCAAGGGCATAAGTTCTGAAGTTTTTCGACATAGTGAATGCCGGGATGTGATAAAATGTGTGGTTGGAGAGAAAATAATTTCTTGCAGTCATAGTGATCAATAACATTGGCATATTCATAGACATTTTGTTAGGGTTTTCTCAATCAATGTGTTTGTAATTTCATTAGTTAGGATTTTGTTCAACAATGGAGGGTGTGAGGGTTTTGATAATTGAAGAAGATAAATAATATGTTAAAAGTGATGTGGGGTGTATTTGGAAATTTCTTATTTTTTTTTAAATTTAATAAGATCAAAATTGTCATTGCATAGTAGAAATAAATAAGTAATTTAATATTGAATTTTTTGTGGGGTGCATTCAACAATATGTGGGGTGCTAATAAAAAAGCCTAATAAATTTACATAAATCCACCTAGGCCGCCTAGGCCCCACCTAGCCTCCTAGGCGCTAGACCCATGCCTGCCGCCCGACTAGCGCCTAGAGATTTTTAGAACCTTGATGTTTATACATATCTTTTTTGACGTTATCTTATTATGCATACATATTTTTGACCTTATGTTATTATATATTTTTGACTTTATATTTTTATATAGTTATAATACTACTATTATACTGATGGGGGAAGAAAGTATGAGCTTGGACGCATGAAAGAGGAATCATTGCCATCCATTCGCGACAGAGTGACATTCTCTTTTATGCAACTGCTCTGACTTGATTTCTTCTTTCTATATTCTTCTTCCTATCTTCGAGTATTTATCTATAGCAAGTTATTTCAATTTTAGGGACACAATTTTCTTAACGGGGATAGATTGTAACGACGCGTCCCAAATTTTACGAATTTCGAAACGAGGGTAAATCGGTAATTTCATGTATGGGAGATATTTTTCATGTTGGTCCTTTTTGAGCTTGTTTGGTGTGCTAGTGGGGTACACCCCCTCGTTTTGGTCTCTCGGCCTTTTCTCTTTATGCTCTCTCCCCTTAACTTTTCCCTTAGCTATATCTTATCTCTCCCCCTCACTTTTCTCTATTTTCACTTAGCTTTCCCTCTCAGCTCTGCATTATCCTCTCCTTTTCGAGGCACTGACCCACATGAACAAACAAACAACACCGGCGAACCACCATCACCACCACCTGAACGTCGTCATCTTGGACCCAGACTAAGGTCCTGGAAACTCGATAGTGGTAGAGGCCACTGTTCACCTTCTTCCCGACGAACCCATGGTGATTTCTCGCCATCCCCAACGTAAGTAGGTCCTTAAAACCCTCTGGCTTATGCTTTAAGGTTAGATTAAGGTAGGCTTTAAGTTGTTTTCACATGTTGGACACAGAAAGAGCTTAAGGTTAACTAACCCATTTTTCGATGAGGGATGCCGTGACTTGTAGGTCGTTTTCGGCTAACTCCAGCCACAACACAGCTCTAAATTGGTACCATAGCTAGAACTTCGAAAATGGTGAAGAAATGAGCTCGAACGGAGCTTTAGAACCCTGCCCAGATTCCGGCCAACCCACAGCCTAAAACTGTTTCGACCTAACCAACAACCCAAAAACCAGATCCAAAACCTAGCAACCAGGCCAACCCAGCAACTCGACCTAGACCAACAACTTGACCTGACTCGTTGTCCAACCCAACCTGAATCCGACCTGACCTAGATCTAACCTTGATTCGACTCGACCCAAACCCGATGGAATATTCCGTTTGGGAATATTCTATTAAGGAATAATGGAATATTCCCTAGATGTTCCTGTTTGCTTTTCGTTGACTTGTACAAAATTTGCCCAGGACCCCTCTTAAGGTATTTCAACGCCCTTATTCCAAATTCGTGCTTCGTTTTCCCAAATTCTATTGTTTTAGTAGGATTTTACTAATTGTTCCCTTTATGTGCTTATATGCGTTTGTTAGTGATGACCTCATCCTCTGTAGTTTAAGCGGCTCTTCAGTGTTGGAGTATCTGTGAGTGGAACCTTTCCAAAATGCATGATTTTATTACTAGAAATGCATAAACGAAAAACATGATTTTATTACTATGTTTTATGAAACGTTTATGAGTTATTGGATTTATGCTTTATGAAATATCATGCTTTATTGAATTTACGTTCTTTGAAATATTTATGATTATATTTACTTATGAACATGGTTTATGATGATGATTTGAGATACAATGCTCCTATGGATTTATGATATGATGTTTGAGCTATTGAGCTCCGATGAGATATATTTTGGAAAGATTATGTTTATGATTTTATGTGCTTACTTAGTGGTTATTCATACTATGTGCCTACGGCGAATGATTTATATATGCCTTCAGGTGGGCGATGTAGGGCCTTCGAGCAGCTTCAAGCAGGCGATGTAATGTATTTGGGTGATTGTGATACCACTACTAAGTACACTATATATGATATATGTTTTATGAATGTTTTATGGCATGCCAGGATTTTGGAAAACCTACTACTTATTAGCTTTACGAGGTTTTCTAAAACTAGGGGTTAGTACGTTTGAAGAGTAATTGTTTTAGTATTACTTATATATAAACTTGGTTCACTCATGCTTTGTTTTGCACCCTCTTTAGGACTTAGAATCGAGGCGTACAATCCCAGTGTGAGGGCACTTCTGCATCGATATATTCGAGTCCTCTCGGTTTAGGACCCATTCCTTTGTTCGTACCTTTTCATTATATTCCTTCTACAGTATTCTTGATTAGTTGTATTCTAAACACGTTCCCACATTTGCATATTCATTATAGTTAAATTTACGTATTTTATTTACGTTCGTTCTTTCTTCATATTTTTACATGCATGTGAATATGGCTTCGTCACCCTTGGGTGTCGGCCTGCACGTGTCTACTCGGGTGTTTTGAGGATATTGGGGTCGAGCATGTTACATACCAATTCCTCGAACAAGCTTCTGGAGTTGACTTTGGTAGTGACGTCGTGCAAAGATCGGCAAAGTTGTATGGGATCAGCTTGCATGACTTCAATCTCCTGATGCTTTGCTGATGTGGTGTAGACACAATATGTCTTGGCATTGACTTTGTTGATTTATCATGTCTTGGTCAAGTGTATACATGTGGCATAGTCTTCATGGATTGTTGTAAGGACTCAATGATGGATGAAAACAACAAGTAATTTGTATATGCTCAACAAAAACTCTCAACCATGTCTCACATGTGGCATCGTGAAGTGCGATGATCTTGAAACGATTCGAAGATTTCACAACTAAGGTCTATCATGGACCTTCAAGATATTGTGATATCCCTAACGGTAAAGACATAACAATTTGAGGACATACCTTGTGCAAGTGTGATAAGTAACCAGCGTGAGCATAACAAACAAGGCAAACATCATTCTAAGGATCAAAATGGTTAGATCCGCTCGATATGTGTTGGGATAAGCCCAAATACGTACCTTCAAGGTAGTGGAAAAATGTCTTTAATACCAATTAAGTGGTTGCGTGTAGGCGCGGTGCTACATCTTAACCAATAGATCAAAAGCGAATGAGATGTCCTGTATAAGGCAATGAGCTAAGTACAACAAAGCGCAAAGTTGAACTCATGTATAGAACTTCAAATTCCATAACCTCTTAAGGGTCTCATTGGCATATAACCTATGGAAGATATTAGGTGGACTCAAAGGTAACACTTTCAGGGTGTAGTTCGACTGGTAGACCAAAGTACCATCCAAGCAATACTTGAACTTCAGGCATAAACAAGTTTCCCCAAGATCCATCATCTCTAATTCTGTCTTCAAGTGCGAGACAATTTTCTCAAGCTTTTCCAAAGTCTTAGTGAGATGAATGTCATCGACATAAACTGTAACTCTAGCAATTTGGAATATGACTTCTTACTTTAACACACAAGGGTACCTGATTGATCAAATAATCACTTAAATGAGTATACCACATCTGCTAGATTGCTTTAATCCGTAAGTGAACGCCTCAAAAAAGTTGAGAGAGTGTTCCATGGTTTGGAACTATTTGAACTAGTTCATGTAATTCTTTGGGAACTTACATGTAAATCTCCATATCAATATCTCCATGGAGAAACACCAACCACATTTCATATTGCTACAGTCAATCACAGAGTGATTAAGATAAACCTTATGTCGTCAATCACATCATCGATGATAATCTTCCAATTTCATACATCATCCAAACTAGTATATTGGACCATGAACTTCAAGTCTCGAGAGTAATCCAAATTAATCTCATGAGACGGAAATGATTTAAGACAGTGATCGAGTATAGATTCATTTTGTGTCGTGACCTTCCTCTTCTAGGGAAGTGATCCTATAAACTGAGTGATCTATCATGCTTCGAGTCAAGATATATTAATTGGCTATTTGCCGATGTACAGGGTCTTCCAACTTGGGTGGCCAAACTGTAAAGGGAGGCACATTCTTTAGGGATGTTGACTTGATATCCGTTAAGTATGTCTGTCCTTGCAGGCATGTTTGCAGCTGGTATATGATCTCGCCATTTTAGCTAGATCAAAGGAATGCGTCTAGAGAAACATTCTGAAAGCTAGAATACATTGCACTTTCTTATCACACTTGTGTGGTATGGGGATCGAGATAAGACAAAATGGGTACCGTCCACACAAATTCAGGAAGGTTGTCTCCTTGAAGTGACAATCTGCAAAATGAGTTGTAAAGAGATCGCTTAAGGCCTCTAAAGAGCTAGTGTGAAAGATAATCATGATCAACAAAGATTGACATCCTTCTTTGAGGAACCATATTGGTATGTTGCAGCAGCACAACCCGACACATGGAATGCACACCCAAATACATAAGTACGAAACGTCAGCTTGGTACCCAGTAACCAACTAGAACATCAAATAGGTTGGGTGGCAATGGGCCTCAAGGTAGACCAACATAGCTGCATACAAGATTGCATAACATTAGGTAGAAACTGAAAGCTTAGTGCGTTCACCCAAGTCTGGGCAATCATTTAAATTCCGGTTTATAATCACTTTGTGAGGCTGTTTTGGGGTGAAGATGAAAATTTGATGTCCAATTATAAACCCAAAATAAATGCAATACTTTAGCAAAAACCTTTGATTTAAACTCTCCGGCATTATCCAGTCTTCTAGACTTTATGGGATAATTAAGGAAGTGAACCTTTAAAATTAGCCAGGAGGTTTAGAAGCAATGTGTGTGGACAAACATGTGACCATTTTGTCGATACACCAACCAAAACACTAAGTATTTATATGATTCGCATGTTGGTTGGATTAGTACGTGTATATTCCTTTGAATCCACTGTGAAAAGAGGGTGCTTTCGTATCTTTTTTAGGGATGATATAGAAAATCAATTTCCCAAACGAGCGAACTTGGCAAAGTGTGCTTGTAAGCACAAGATCCTTACTTTGGGTAAAGAGGTATGGCATGGAATCATTGTTCAACTTAAGTGTCCCAAATGGTCGTGCCAAAGCAATTAAAGTAGTCAATCACCATGCTTTAGGCTAGCCACATGTGTCCCAGTTGGGAGGTAGCCCATTGGCCTTAAAACATAGTTTCAGGCTTTGTATTTTGGAGGTGGTGCAAAGATATTCCACTGTAAATGGTAAGTTAATACCATTCATACAACAAGGAGTACGCCAATGCTCTTAATTAGGTTGCGATCATTTGTTCAACTTCGCACCAAACATTTCTAGAGGCCATGGAAGGACCAAACGATTTGCCACATATTAATGGGCCAAACAATCCCCATATTTTAAAATCACGAATCAAACTAATACAATTTTGGTTGACCAAGAAGAGCAAATGAGTATGAAAGTCACACTTTTTGTAATAACGTTTTATAAAACGTTCTGTGAATAAATTCTTTGGAATACAAAACAATTATATTGTTGCATGTTTATGACAATGCGTCTAGTATTTTAATTCGAGATTTGTTGCAGTTAAATTAGAATGTCATTGCTAGAGATGTGATTTAGGTATAAAGTTGGTGTGCATAGTATCATATTCTTCCAGACAACTAACTTTCCCACATTTGTACCTAATTATGTGTTTAATTGAATTTGGTGACATGTTTTAAGAAACATGATTCAATTAACTCATATTCGAGGAAAATATCGATAACATTATCCATAACTAAAAGAAACACCAAACTTGAATCCAGGAACATAGAAAAATGTTCACAAAGTAAACCAAATTTACTAAGGGGATTCGGCCAACATGGCCATCCATGTCAAAATTCTGCTATTTAAACAGTGCTATGTGGAGAAAAATTAGTCTCACATATTGACTATGAGAATGGTACTCCTTAATGACATTGGTAGGGGCACGAACAGGTGCATACCAATTATCTCTTCCATCAAAACGAAAGTAGATTCTACAAGGTTGAGGTTCTGGAACACTATTCCTATTCATGAAGTTAACGGTTTTAGGTTCCAAGGATCACTCTTCGGGCATGATGCTACACCTTGGCAGGCCTTAATTCTACCATACATAGTAAAAAGAAACCTTAAAGTGGGTGAGAGAGAGACAGACATACCCAAACTTGGGTTTGAAAGGTTCTAGCTGAAGTTGGAGGGGCCTATTCAGTACGCATCAACCGAAGCAGAGCATACGTTTCGATGGGCCCCAGCTGAAACTAGGTATCACCATTCAGTATACTCTAGCCTAAGATAAGTCTATATCGTTTGGTACCTCCTAGGCGGTCACTGGGGTACCTTTCTTTAGCAAATATGGTGGTAATTAGATCCAAGAATTTGGTAAATTTTTGTTCTCTACACTGTTACTTCAAAAGCAACTTAGAGACATGGAAGGTCAAGAAAAGTATTCTCCGTTAAAAAATTTCATCAATTTTATAAACTTCAGAATCATACTCATTCAAGGACGTAATCATGGTGTGCTTCAGGCAATATCTTTCATGATTAAAAAATCTGTAAGAACGAGCCAAAGCGCCATGGAATCCTCGTTAGGGAGATGCTTCCGTTTGTTATGCTTCGGGCATGAATCTTTGAATGAAGATCATGGTAGAGGCTTATGCAGCTCTTTCATGTCATTGTTGGCTTCAATGGTTTATGAGCTTCTTGATAGTCAAGTGAAGATTCATGTCTTGTACCCACATTAAGTGGTTTCTGTTAGAACCATCCAAATCAGTGAAATCAAATTTGTGATGGTTCGACAACCACCGAATGGAGGGAACAAGATTGTAATTGGTGCTATGAAAAAAAAAACATCCATAAGCATCAAAGTTAGAACATTCGAGTTCTAAGACATGGTGTACATGTAAAATTCGGGGTTTCCTGGGTGTATTGTTTTATGAAAACTTCGGGTTTCAAAGGTACTAAATTTAAAACTACATGTTCAATTTAGTTATGAACTTCTGGTTCATAAAAGGAGGTTCCTGCAAGAACACATAATAAATGGTACAATCTTAAGTGCAGTGGATTTAGGTTGCTTTAGGAACTCAAGTGTGAGCACTTCGGGACTCCGAAAGCGAGTCAACGGTTCAAAGAAGAAAAATAAATGATTGAATCATTAATGGCCAAAAGTGGGATTCAGGCTAATAATTTTGGATTTCTTGTGAGATTAATGAACTGTGGGTCACTTTTAATTAATTCAATAGAACGGGACCATTCGAGATCGATCATGGAACAAAATAATGACATTTGGGTAATATTAGCTTTGATTGGCTTTAGGTCAAGCGACAATAAAATTATAGCCTAGTACTGGTTTAACTAAAAATGTCCCAAAATATTTTAGTATGGTTAAGAAGTGGGGGATGCCAAAATATGGCATCAGGTCGAAAAAAAAAACCATAGCCCAACACGTGTTAGCTGGCTATTGAGGGGCTGCCTGCAGCAAGCTGCATGGGTAGGCCAGAGCTGCAAAACAGTCCAAAGTGGCTACAGGTTTAGCAGGCCAAGGGAATAGGCAGAGCCCAACAGTGCTAAGCTACTAGCTTTGGACTGAGGCATGAGAGAAGCCCAGCTTCACTGGTTTCACTTTGGCATGATATAAGCCCAGCAAGCAAATGCTTGCTTGCTGGTTGGGTCAAGTTGGAGAAAAAAACAAAAGTCCAGCACATGGATTGCTTCAGGTGGGCCATTGCATGGAGGAAACCCAGTAGTGCTGGTTTCGAGTTTTGGGCCATGAAGTAGAACCCAGCAAGGCTGGCTTCTGATAAGGTGGGCACAAATTGTGGTTGCAGGCCTAATCATGAAGAACCTAGGCATGTGGGCCTGGTGATATGCAAGGGCTACTACAGTTTTTGTCTAGACCTCAAAACGACGTCGTCCATATTTAGCTCAACGCGGCTTCGAGCTGCGATTTTCCCATACTTTCTCCTTCTTCTTTTTTTTCGAAATCTAGGGTTTGAAAAACCCTAATTGCTTCTAATTTCTTTTGATTCTTTGAACCACAAATTCCACATAGCAAAATTGTGTAAATGCATGAACATATACATATTGACAAATATATGGACTTATACAATATATATATATAT
>VIEB01000734.1:155596-166720 GCA_006547085.1 Malus baccata | reverse complement strand
ATTTTACTATAAAAAAGGACAAACTTGAAACTGGTCAAATTTTATAGCTCAACATTAGGATTAGTCCAATTTTTAGTTGTTTTTGACTTAGCTCCAATGACTAAGATTCCATGTCAGCAATTTTTCTTATTAGGTTGATTTTTTGCTTTATTGTTACTATTTTAACCTCCCATAACTTTTGCACGTTCTCCATATATTTCTCACGTTTTAGATTTTTTTCATCATTCAAATTCATTGTTCAGTAGTTTTGTTAATCTTCTTCTATTGCTTTGTTTTTATTCGTGTAGATTTTTTTTTCAGGAGACCTATTCTCCAGTACAATTTTATGATCGTGTTTTCCCTCTCTTTTTTGGCGATGCTCAACCTTATCCGTCTATCAAAGGACTAAAACATAGTAAATTGAATGCTATTTAATTTTCAAGTTAGGTATATAATGATTGTAATTCTCCTTTATTATTGTTTGTGCACAGAAGATGTTTGATGTTCTACCTGTTTGAAATTTAGACTCTCGAAGTTTTAGTAACCCGTATATTCGTCTTTTTCAACCTATTACATTAATGTTTTTTTTTTCATTTTTTTTGTGTTTTATAATTGTTTAATCATGGAGGGAGCTATCATTGTGAAGTGCACTTTTGAGCGCAAGACCCTTTTAATTCCAATATTTAACCGTACTAAGTACAAGCACATTACTGAACAAATTTGTTCTCGATTTATGGGATTAAGTCCTGAAGTCATGAAGTTGACGTACTCTTTATGACAACACCAATCTTGTTTGCTGCAATATGACATGGATGTGAGTGTAGTGAAGTTTTCATGTTATGTTGAAAACATGGCATCTATTGTTGTTAGTGTTTCCATGGTTTAACCAGTTGAGTGGCTTGATCCCATTTCTATGTCCCCACATGGTCAACAAATTTTTACATATGAAGGCATACAATCCGCGGATGATCGTGCATATTTTGGGAAGTTTGCCACTCCTCATGGGAAGGCATATTTGTCCCTTGAGTGGAGAAACTACATTAGCCATGTTGGTCAAGAATTTCCAGGCGGTGTCAATTAGTTCAGACAAAGATAGATGAAGTATGCAGTTGAAAAGGGTTTTAGGTATGTTTATGCAAAAATGATAGTGAGCGTGTTACTGCTGAATGCTTCGATAAATATGATGAGGGCTGTGTTTGGTGCGTGCATGCGATTTTGAATCGTCCTAGCTATTCTACATTAAGAGTCTAAATGATGAACATACATGTAAAGCTAGGTTTCGTGATAAAAAATAAATAAAATAAAAAAATAAAAACATCAAGATGGATTCCAAAATTGTGGCCTCGGTCCTTGCTGATGAGATTCAAACCAATCCAATTTTGATACCAATTGATGTTGTTAGACATTTCAAGAAAAACTATGGTATAGCTATTTCTTACTATAATGCTTGTTATGACAAAGAGTTAGCAAAGACGGAGGTCCATGGTGATGATACAAAATCATACAGACAACTATTATGGTATGCAAAAGTAGTGCTAGCAACCAACCCCAGGCTCCCATGACACACCCCGTCCCGAAGGAGGGCATGCTGGTCGTCACGTGAGAGTGACGTAACCATTTACACAGTTCGGAAGCTTAAAGAAAAGAAGGTACATTTGTGAATTCTGTCAGAATACCGTTGAATTCCTCGTGGCCACCAAAGATCTGCTAATTTGAACCTGGAGGGGCGAAAAACAAAATTGAGTGGGTCAGTAAAACAAATCTTTTCAAGACAAAGCATTTCTCAAAAGTTTATAACCCCTATCTGAAAAACCTGTATACTTTCCCAGAAAATAAAATATATCTATATATATTTGAGAAATGCTTTGTCTTGAAAAGATTTGTTTTACTGACCCACTCAATTTTGTTTTTCGCCCCTCCAGGTTCAAATTAGCAGATCTTTGGTGGCCACGAGGAATTCAACGGTATTCTGACAGAATTCACAAATGTACCTTCTTTTCTTTAAGCTTCCGAACTGTGTAAATGGTTACGTCACTCTTACGTGACGGCCAGCATGCCCTCCTTCGGGACAGGGTGTGTCATCCCATGTGCAACTTGAATATAATGATAGTTCATGTCGGTTCGAGAGTTTATCCATTTCATATAATGGTATTGAAGGGTTCTAACTCTATAGACCTTTCTTGTGCCTCGATGGAACTTTTATAGAAAACAACACTACTACAATATTAGCTTTAGGTGGCGGATGATGGTGGCAGATATTAGAAAAATTTTGTCGGATAAATTATATCCAACACATCATTTAATTAGTGGTGGATATTAGAAAAATCATGTCCATTATATTCGACATAAATTCCTGGCGGGGATATTTAGTTTCGAATATCAAAAAAATATTGTCGGTTATAACCGATAGTATTTTTGAATCTTTTTTTTATAAATATTTTTGATAGATTCTGACGGTTTTTAAGTTAATGGTGGCGATTATAACCGACAAAAATGAAAATTTTATTATTTTAAAATGTTATATTGATTAAAAATAAATAAACACATATTTTAAATATTTTGTTTTTTCACTCATGATCCTAAGGTCTAATGAACCCAATTCTCACGAGCCATAAATTTTTTGAGAGAATAATAACAACAGACTACAATATGAAGTTCTATCATTTTTGTAATAAGGATTATGCTCCCTCACAAGCAAGCAACAAGATACAAAGAAATTCAAACAATTTTTTTCAATGCGTCACAAAGCACATTGTTTGGCACATAAACACACATGAACATCTGGTGTACTCTATCATGTCTAATTTTATTATTTTAAAATGTTATATTGATTAAAAATAAATAAATAAACACATTTTTTATTTATTTTTTTTTTTGCGATTTTTTACACATGCTATCTCGGAGTATATACAAACATATTTGACAGTTGGATCGTTGAAACTAGTTTCGTAGAATGCATATCCTATCAAATTGATAGATTTAACAAACACTTAAGAGTTAATGTTATACTTCTATTAAGTATAAAATAAGATTTATCCACTAGTGTAAATATTTCAAATTCAAAATCGAATTCATTCATTTCATTCTTATAGGATCAAGGAGTGTAGCTACAAAAAATCATCAAAATCGAAGTTAAAATAACCGTTAAATTGTGATATGTCGGTTATAGCTGACAGAGTTTCTGGCGGTTTTATTATTTCCTGTTAGTTTTAGCCAATAGAAATTCTCTTATTTATTTATTATAAATATATATCATGTCGGTTATATCCGACACAATTTCTGTCGATTTTAGAGTATTTTCTGTTGGAAAATTCATTTTCTGACGCTGGCAAATATGTCGCTTATTATAACCGTCACTGCATCCATTTTCTGTAGGACTTTGCTTAAAATCCGCCAGTTATATACGTTTCTTGTCGGTTATTTGACCGCCAGTTATAGATAATTTTGTAGTAGTGCAAGTATAAAGGTCATTTGTTAGTAGCCATTGGGAAAAATGGTAATCAAGGTATGATATCTACTTATATTATACGCTTCATGAAAGTTAATAATTTTTTTTTCCACATGGATAGGTGGTTTAAATGTTTACCACATACATGTCGACAAAATTGGTTATGTTAATTTTTTTTTCTCTATGTTAGGTAGTTTAATAGAGCCCTAAATTGTAATATATAAGAAGGTATTGTTTTATGACTTTATACATGTTGTGTCCATTCCCTTAATTGTTCTAGCATGCTCTCGTTTAATAGGGGGTATCAAATATTGTGTGCTTTAATATGTCCCAAATAGTATTATATGAAAATAAATTAACATGGAAATTCAATTTCCTACAATGCTGGGTAGTTTATGTTATATAAGTTGTTCTTAGGTATTCATTGTTAACAAATTTTTCTCTAACATGTTTTTCTTCCCCAATACATGGCTCAGGGTTCTTCTCGCTAGCTTTTGGCATTGCGGACTCTAAAAATTAAAGCAACTTGACATGGTTTTTGGAAAGGGGTGTGTTATCCACACGTCCCATTTTACTTCTCACACACCCCTTGATAATTCATGTCCGTTGATCTTCTTCAATTCATCCGATCTGACGGCCAAAAATTAAAAAGGTATGTGAGAAGTAAAATGGGGTGTGTGGATATCACACCCCTTCTGGAAAATTTCATAGAAATATTGCTTCCCCAAGGTCATACGGTTACATTCATATCAGACCGCAACAGAGGTTTACCTGGAGCTGTTTCCACTGTTTTTCTAGAAGCATCACATGCATTTTGTATGTTTCATTTGACATTGAATATATAGAGTAAATATCCAAAGCAGATGGGATCTGGTTTCAGTGAAGTCATTGCTAACCTATATTCAAAAATGTAGTTATGCTCCATCCCAACTTGTGTTCAATCAGGAAATGAAAACTCTCATCAAGGATGGTGGTACAACAATTCAGAAATTTTTGCAAAACACACCCAAAGAAAACTGGTCCAATGCCTACTTCAGGGGGAAAAATGGTGAGATGTGCTCTATTATTGCAGAATCCTTCAATTCTTGGACTTTGGATGAATTCAAGATGCCAACCTACCAAATGATCGAGATAATATACATGTCAAGTTGATGGGGATGAGTTATGATAGGCAACGCGCAGCCGAAAGATGGACCTCACCAATATGCCCAACAATGGATGATGAAATGATGAAAATGGTTGAAGTTGGATGACATTTGAATGTGTGTCATTCAACTGAACATTTCTTTCGAAGTCAGAGATGAGTATTCCGTCATGGTGGACTTACAAAGTCATACTTGTTCTTGTTATCAGTGGCAGATTAAAGGGTTCTTGTGTACATATGCTTTGGCAGCTATTTTGAAAGATGGAGGCAACCCATATGATTATGTCAAAGATTATTTTACAACAGTTTTTTATATGTCTTCTTATTCCTATCCCATCATTCATGTACCTGATATTGAAAATGATGAACAATCCATGAGTTAGGACTTTGTGATAGAACCCTCATTGACAAAGAGGCACCAGGTAGACCGAAATTTGAAAGACTAAAATCTATTTGGGAAGAAACATGCCCCAACAAGTGCAGTAGGTGTGGTGATGCTACACGCCATAATGGGAA
The DNA here is from genome assembly GCA_006547085.1 of Malus baccata. NCBI lineage: Eukaryota > Viridiplantae > Streptophyta > Magnoliopsida > Rosales > Rosaceae > Malus > Malus baccata. The sequence goes on along the minus strand of VIEB01000734.1, from coordinate 161,633 downwards.
AACTTGCAACGCCCCATTTTGACATACATCTGTGTTGCCATTTGAATCTATTTTTAATTTTTTAATTTAATTTAATTTTATCAATGTAATAAAATGATGCCTTCGACTTTTTAGTTTTACTCATATTCTTCTTTTTCCATTACCTACTTGTCATATGGCTTATCCAATCTGTGAAGATATATTTATTATGGTATCATCAATAAAGCTTCCAAATCGAAACTAAATACAACCAGCAGCCATAAGTTGTTAAATTTTATCGTACCTATCCATTTGGTTTTAAATATAAACTACCTATCCTTAGAATATGATTTTTACATGATAATTAGTTGCACATGTATTGCTATTTGGGACGGTTTTAAACTGCCTACCATGTAGGAAAATTACCTACAATCATTTTTATCAACTCGCATGTGGAAAAAATTTATCCTACTCATCCATTTGGCTTACAATATAAACTACCTATCCTTGTAGAATATGATTTTTACATGACAATTAGCTATACATGTATTACTAGTCTATTTGGGGGACGGTATTAAACTACCTACCATGGTAGGAAGGTTACTTGCAACCTCGTAGGTCCGATGTTACCAGCAATTTTTTGATATTCTGCAGAGAGAACGAAAACAGTTCCTACAATCTGGATGATTGTTAATGGCTTGAATCCAGGTAAAAGGAATATGAAACTAAGCTATTTTAAACTACCTATCCTAGTACAATTCTAATGTAAACCAGATGAACTATGTGCAGATAAAGTCAAAATAACATTATCTAAATCACAAATAAATCTTCTTTTGCAATCAATAAAAGAAAATAGGAAGAATATCCCCTTTTAATTCAAATTCAAATAAAAAAAAAGGGATATAGATGCAACCACATATTGAGGGGCAACGACGAGGACGATCATGAAGTCGTCGGGTTTTATTAAGTATACAAGTCAACAATATAGTTAGCAATACAGTTAGTAAGTTGGTTGGAGTAGTTAGGCTTTCTCTTATAAAAACTGTTGTGTAACCTTCATTCTATCAATTGATACAAAATCATATTTCTCTCTCTAAATCTCTCTCTCTAAAACTCTCTGTGTTCATCTTTCTTCTCTTCATCTTTCTTCTTGATTTTCTCTTCAATTCCCAAACATTACAATGTAGTTAACATGGTATCAGAGCCACCAGCCTCACGCCTTGGATTCTGGTGGTTCCGTTTTTTTCATTAGATTTCATCGTTTTCATCGTTTTTCATTAGATTTCATCGTTTTCATCGTTTTTCATTAGATTTTCTTATGTGCTTCCGTGATCGTCCTGTAACTTCTTGGCAATCTGCTCCGACTCCGCCTCTGCTTGCCTAATCACCAGTTCCTCCTTGGCCCGGAGAATATTGAGATCAAGATAACACTTTTTGATATCGAGCAGGTCTTCTGCCTGACCCAAGTATGACAACTTTCATTTTTTCGAACTCTCTTGAATGACGATGATGTTGGAGGGGCGATCAAAGGTGATGACTTGGCCCTGGAACTCGTCACTGAGCGTGGTCTTGATGGAGACGAAGCACCTGAGGGCCAACTCCTCCGTGTTGCTACCATCCATGGCCATGCCTTATTTTTCCTAAATTGGAGTTCTGATTTGTGATATTTGGACTCAAGAATATTTTGCTACTTCCACTGTGGTATCTTGAATGGTTGCTAATCTCCGGTGTCTTTTTTGGTTTTTTTTTTTCACTCAAGAACTGAAGATTCAAGTTTCATATTTCTTTTTGCACTCCAACTGTTTGTTTGATTGTCTCAGTGGAAAATTTTGTGTTAATTTGTTCGATTCTAGTGAAGTTTTTTGCTGGTTTGGGTGTTACTCGATGATTAGGTGTTTGGTGATCTAAAACGGTACTATTTGGAAATCTGTTGGTGTGAGTTTCGTGAATCAGGAATGGGTCAGCGAATCCACTGTGGGTACATGAATGTTCTTGGGCTTGACAATTATGGGTTTTTTGGGGAGTTCGTGTTGAAGTTGTAGCTTTGAATATGCTTAATCTTTCATCTCTATGGTTCTCCGGTGATTTGTTTCGTTTTGGAGTTGTGATTTGTTCTGGGTTTTTACTATGTTTCTTGGGGCACGAAGCCAGTATTCTGTTAATTTGTTGAGGCAAGAAGCCATTTTAGTTAAGGCACGAAGCCATTTTCTTGTTGATTTGTTGAGGCACAAAGCCATTGTTCTTGTTGATTTGTTGAGGCACGAAGCCATTTTCTTGTTGAATTTGTTGCGGCACGAAGCCATTCTTACAAGTTTTCTATAATTCTTGGGTAGTTCTTGAAGTTGTTCTTGAGATGAATATAAATTAAGTAGATAGGGGGTGCTTCGTGATCCACTAACATCTAGAGACTTGGGTTTTTCTATAACATAACCTGAAGGCCCTATGATGACTGCAGCTGGAGAAGAATTTGTTGAAACTCTTCTTTCATCTTCGGGCAAAAGTGGCTGCTCTTTCAAGATATATGACTTAACAGGTCTCTTTCCAGTGAAGACGATCCGATCTTGGTCGCCTTGATACGTGTCCATATTTTAGTGTTTGTTATTTGAGACTTTGCTGCAATCTTAAACTGGGATACCCCAGTTGAGATTGAGGGGGAGTATTAAGTATACAAGTCAGCAATATAGTTAGCAATACAGTTAGTAAGTTGGTTAGAGTAGTTAGGCTTTCTCTTATAAAAGTTGTTGTGTAACCTTCATTCTATCAATTAATACAAAAGCATATTTCTCTCTCTAAATCTCTCTCTCTAAAACTCTCTATGTTCATCATTCTTCTCTTCATCTTTCTTCTTGATTTTCTCTTCAATTCCCAAACATTACAATGTAGTTAACAGGTTTATCGTCCAAAATCGTATACTAAGACTGTTTCTCCTTCAGTTGTTCATAAGGAGCGTTTTCCTTCAGTTGAAATTATTCACAAAAATGAGCATTCTTCTAGACTTAATAATGATATGGAGGTTCCCCCTTATAGTTCTCTTGAGCAACATCATGTTGAACAAGTCAACTATTCTGCGAATCAGATACTATTGAGTGTTGTGAATAATGAGTTAAATGTGTTGGCTGACAGGGTAATTGATTCATCGGCAAAGGATCATGAACATTTACTGACAAATTTAGACAGGCCACTTCTAAAGTCACAACAAACCAAGAATATTGGTTATACCTCTGTTTCCCTTCCTCAAATTTTAAATGGTATTCTTTTAAATGAGATTGGAGGTGAGCTTACTGAAGGAAATAATAATGGCCATGTTGATTTTGATGTTGATGGTGATGTCACACCAGGTTTTGGTTTGACGAAAATGGCTAATGTAGTGGATGTAAGGATGGATCCTAATGTAGTAAATCTCAGCAAAAGAAACAAAAGAAGAAAGAAGAAAGATAACGCAGCTAGGCAAGAAGAACCCTATGTCACTAGGGCAAAAGACAAGTTATTTCTACCTCCAAATGAAGCTAGTTTATTGGAATATTTGTGGTATTAGTAATTCTGACATATGTATAGAGCTTTCCAATATCTGTCATTCCTATCTTCCAGATTTGGTTTGCATTTTTGAACCTATGTTTGCTTTTAATTCTATTCCTTTTGCATGTTGGAATTCATTTGGTCCTTTTGCGCTGATTGATAATACCAGGGGTGGTTTATTGCCTAATATTTGGGTTTTGTATTCTACGGATTATTGTTCTCCTCCTGTGATTTCTTCCCCAGGGCAACATATTACTTTTCAAGCTTCTTTTGATGATGTTCTTTCCCAGTTTACTATTGTTTATGCTACTACTACCTCGAGCCTTCGTCGTGCTTTCTAGTGTGATCTTTTAAATATTCATTCTATTACTACAGTACCGTGGATGTCAATTGGTGACTTTAATGCTATTCTTGGAGCTCATGAACAGATGGGCGGTCATTTGCCTTCTCGAACTTCATGTGAGGACTTTTGTAGCACTACTAAGTTTTGTGATTTTACTCATATGGAAACTACAAGTGCTTTTTATATTTGGAGTAATGGTTGGAGTGTTCGTGGTTACATGGAGAGGCGTCTTGACCACTCTCTTTGTGACTCACGCTGGTTACAGTCATGGCCTTATACTAGTTGTTCAACTTTGCCTTGGGTAGTTTTTTTATCACAATTGTCTTGTTATCTCGACTTCTGCTACTCTTCTTGGAGGACCCCGACCTTTCCAATTTCATCAATGTGGACTTTACATACTGACTTCTTGATTTGGTTGCAAAATGTTGGCAGTCAACTATTGCATATAGTTGTCCCATGTTTATTATGATGGAAAAGCTCAAGGTTCTTAAGCATTGTCTTCGAGATTGGAACATTAATGTTTTTGGTAATGTCCATAGAAATTTCACTTTTGCCAAGGAAAGACATATTATTTCTTCTGATGGGAATTCTCAAGAAAGGTTTTCTGAGGAAGTTGTGGCTAAGACAGTTGTCCTCGATGCTCTTTGTTTGTAAGAAGCTTTCTGGCATGATCAAGCTTAGGTTAAATGGCTTACTGAGGGTGATCATAACACTGCTTTTTTCAATGCTCATGTTTGAGGTAGGCATTCTTCTTCCAAATTAGTTATTCTTTTGGATGGTGATAATGCACTATCTTCCCCTACTGATATTGCTGGTCATGTGGTAAAAATTTATCGATCTTTATATAACTCTCAATTGACTCCAAGTAGAATTGAAGATATTAGTGATGTAATTCCACGTATGGTTAGTGAAGAGGAAAACCTTGCTCTTTCTTTTTTACTTTCAGCTAATGAAATAAAAAATGCTGTTTTTTCTATGGATCCCAAGAGTGCTCTGGGGCCTGATCGGTTTTCTGATTCTTTCTATTAGTCATGTTGGGATATTGTTGGTGTAGATGTTATTGCTTTTGTTCAAGATTTTTTTTTTAAGCATGGCTGGCTCTATCTGAATGCTAATTTCAACTTTGTGGTGCTTATTCCTAAAGTAGAAGGGGTTGCCATGATTGTTGAGTATCGGCTCATTGCTCTTGCTAACTTTCTGTTTAAAATTTTTCCCAAGATTCTTGTTGATTAGCTTAGCCTCATTGCCACTCGCATAATTTCTTCTCAACGAATGTCATTTTTGAAGGCTAGGCATATTTCTGATTACATTGGACTAGGTTCATAAGGGTTCAATTTTATGGACAAAAAGGCTTTTTGTGGTAATGTGGGCATAAAAGTTGATATTGCAAAAGCTTTTGATACTTTAAACTGGAATTTTCTTGTCCATGTGCTTTCTAGCTTTGGATTTTCTTGTATTTTTGTGGATTGGGTGCATGTTTTATTATAGTTTGCTTGTCTTTCTATTTTGGTAAGTGGCACACCACATGGGTTTTTTCTCTTGTTCTCAAGGTGCACGTTAGGGAGACCCTTTTTCTCCACTACTTTTTGGTTTAGCAGAGGAGTAGAGATTTATCTTTGCTCTTCTCTACTTGATGGCTCACTGCTATTTCAGGTCCATGGGGTTGTTGCCCTCCAACTCATTTGTTATATGCTGATGATCTTTTTATTTTTTGTCATGGGAATGTTCGATCTCTTTGTTCTCTTTGAAAGTTTTTGGATAAGTATGGATGTGCATCAGGACAACTTGTTAATGCAACTAAGAGTACCTTTTATCTCAGCTCCACCTCTGCCCATCTTAGAGTGCATGTCTCGGGACATTTTAGCTTTTGTATCGGTGTTGTTCCTTTCACTTATCTTTGGGTACCCATTTTTCATGGTAAGCCATAGAAAATTCACTTTCAAGCTTTGGTGGATAAGGCTAAAGCTCGTTTTTCAGGTTGGAAGTGTAAACTTTTCTCAATGGTTAGACAACTCCAATTGGTGCAATATGTTTGTCAAAGCTTGTTTCTCCATAGCTTCTCAGTTTATCAATGGTCTATTTGTCTTTTAAAGCACATTTCTGCTTGTGCACAAAATTTTATTTGGTCAGGGGACTTTGCTTCACGAAAGCTAGTAACTATTGATTGGAGTATGGTGTGTGGACCTAAGCATGAAGGTGACCTTGGTATTCGGCATTTAA
>VIEB01000734.1:126755-153957 GCA_006547085.1 Malus baccata | reverse complement strand
CCCCCATTTTTCCTTGTATCTTTATTGTTTATGTTTATAGAAGGGTAAGGTCTATGTCCCCCCTTCTTTTTTATGTATTTTTTTTATCCATTTTTCTTGTATTATTAGTGTGACATCCCACATCGCCCAAGGGAGTGAATCATGTAAGCCTTATATGTATATTCTCATCTCTACCTAGTACGAGGCCTTTTGGGAGCTCATTGGCTTCGAGTTCCATCAGAACTCCGAAGTTAAGCGAGTTCGCGCGAGAGCAATCCCATGATGGGTGATCCACTGGGAAGTTCTCGTGTGAGTTCCTAGAAACAAAACTGTGAGGGCGTGGTCGGGGTCCAAAGCGGACAATATCGTGCTACGGAGAAGTCGATCCCAGGATGTGGTGGGGGCTTGGGCTGGGATGTGACAATGAGGGGTTAGGTTTATGTCTCCCCCTGATTAGGTATAACTTCTTTTTCGTTATCAATAAAATTCTCCTTGTACCGTCGAAGTTATATCAATAAAAAAAAGGGATAGGACAAAGCATATCTCAGTTCACATAACAACCAAACTTATCTAGCAGAAAATGAATTTGGATGGATTGGAGTCCCATCATTTTATTAAACCAAAACACTTAAATGAAACAAAAACTCAAATTTCGCATCACATCTTTATTCTACTCTTCCTTTTCCCAACTACCCTCTCCCCCATTTATGAATATGTAAAAGACACGTGCTTTCATATTCTTCATTGGCTCTGCCGGAAAGACACCTTCAACTAATTCTCCATCATTTTTTTTTTGTGCAACATGCATCATACCAACTCCACAATCATAATTGTTATCACAAAAAAGGGTATGAATTTAAATATTACATTCAATTATCAAGACATTAACAAATAGGCATAATACAGATGAAATTAACACCTACATGTTAGGAAGTTGCTGTGACCATGAGCTGTTTGCTTTCAATGGACACTCAACATAAGTTTGCCTCAACCACATTAGAAATTCTCTATCATCATGACTAAGTGTGTACAACAACATCTGGACCTTATCACCTTTCATGATATGTTTGCAAATAGAGTTCTCATTGAGCTTTCTTGAAATACTATCTTTCATGTACTTAAAGTTGTCAGAAATTTTCATATGCTACCAACTAAGAAAGAAAAAAAAAAAACAAAAACTCATTGCAAAGTTAGTGTGTGATACAAAACTTAAAGGACAAGAGGTATACTACATAGTTATCGACTTACCAATTTTTTAGCCTCTTTGAAATAAGGATCCACATACATATTCAATTTGGTTTGTAATGTGTTTTAATGTTCCCACCATCACTTTGTTTGTTGAACACAAGCAAAGTATAATGCATTCCTTTAAAATGGTTAATCAAAAAGAAAACAAAGTTGTTCTCCAGCAACTTTTTCAGTAGAAGCTCAAGATAAATATATATATTCTCACTACAAAATTTGATTCATCCACAATATCCTAAAAAAACAAAACGAACAAAAATATTACACAAAACAAAGTTGTGTTCATTGCTCAGCATGACAGATGAAAATGTCACATGATATTACACCATATGTATAGGAAATATCTATTAGAAACAACATGTTACAACTATAAAAGCTATCAAAATAATAAAAACCAACATTTGACAATTGCAGTACTCATCACCAAATAACAATGCTTTTTTTAATTTCTTCGTTACGAATGTATTAAACTAGCCAAAATGGAAGAAAATTAACTGCAACCAATTTTATCAACACGCATGTGGTAAAATTTTAAACTACCTGTCTTTGTAGATATGAATTACTTGTACAAAGGAAATGGTACAAATCTGCAGACATCTTCAAAGCTTAAAATAGTAGGAAGCACTAAAATACTAACTACGACTACATTGTTTGAAGAAAGAATCAACTATCTACATACCATTGAGTTTTGGAGATACGCCTTTCACTCTTTAATTTTCCTTACATTTCAGCTACTCCTTTAGATTCTCGTTTTCAATAATAAGCTTTGTAATATCTGATCGGTAGTCCTCTACCAAAAGACTCATCTCTTGTAATTTCCTGTCCAAGTCACTAAGGTCCATCTTACTATTAGAAAGCTCTCCCAAGTTGTTTTCCATAAATTCTGATAGCAGTATCTTAAGCATTGGGAAAAATTCTTCATCTAACACTTTGTGAGGCTGCACATTTATCCCCCACAATGCGAATGCAGTTGTACGATTTTTCTCTCTTTTTCAGGTGTTTTTGGACTGCCCCCATCTACCTGTACAACTTCCTGTAACATAAACACACCATGTTTATTATTATTAAAGTACATAAGACTTTAAGTTACATAAATTAACATACCTCCAACTCATGGATTTTCATAATTTTCCTACATGTTAGGTAGTTTCAAAACCGTCCCAAAAAGTAATATACATGTACAACTAATTATGATGTAAAAATCATATTCTACAAGGATAGGTAGTTTATATTTACCGCAATTGTGTTGATAACAATGGTTGCAAGTAATTTTCCTAACATGGTAGGTAATTTAATACTGTCCCAAACAGTAAGACATGTACAGCTAATTGTCATGTAAAAATTATATTCTACAAGGATAGGTAGTTTATATTGTAAGCCAAATGGATAGGTAGGATAAAAAATTTCCACATGCGTCTTGATAAAAATGACTGCAGGTAATTTTCCTACATGGTAGGTAGTTTAATACCGTCCCAAATAGTAACACATTTACAACTAATTATCATGTAAAAATCATATTCTACAAGGATAGGTAGTTCATATTTTAAACCAAATGGATGGGTAAGATAAACATACCTCCAACTCATGGATTTTTATAATTTCTATCTTTGCGTACAATTCCGACAAATTTCATTTAACAACCTTAAGAGGCAAATGTTCCCTTCTGCCGATTGGATTGATCAAATGAGTACTCACAGAACTAGAAGATATTAAAACATTATTTCATCGAAAACAGATAGAATAAAACAAACTAAAATGTAGATTAACATACCATTACACAACTAGTTACATTTCATCAACGTTCTCCCATATGTCTAACAACCAATTATTCACCGCTACAGTCCACACATAACCCTTCATCTTGGTAGTATCCTCAACGTATCTAACCATGTACAAAATAGTATTATTTCCACTCTTATTGAAAGACAGTGCCAAGCATAAATATAAACAAACCAGTCGCACAAAATTGCCCTCATGCACACTACCAGGCAACTTAACCACTCTCAAAATTCTTTCTTCCAATATCTTCTTACTTATATATTTATGTCTGCAAGGCATCTCTTATAAAAACATGTAAACACACTTTCTTTTCCTATTGTTCAAGTTGATCTCTTCCCCTTCATAGGGCAAACCAAAAATCTCAGCTACATCTTTGGCAGTTATTATTGCCGTTATTTCACAAAAAAAAAAAAAAATGCTTTGTACTAGGTCGTAGCACTTCAATATAGACACAATATTCACATCACATTTCCTACAAACATCATCATTGATCAAGTTCTCATGGTATGCTTTGAACAACCTCCTGAACGGCGTACGATTCATTAACTTAAGATGTGCATTTACCACATTACTTCTCATTTCTTCCATAACTCGACGAAACTTCAAAAGATTAGACTTGTACTCCAGGCTTTTTATTTTTATTTTTTATTCTTGTGCCTCCATGCAACACATCTTCGACTACAAGTAAAACAAAGTCTGTTATAAGCATGATTATCCCAAAACATGTTAAATAACGTCAAAAAAAATGATAACATATCAAGTCAAACTACCTATCATATTTATATAAGTAATGATAAAAAGAGACTAATTTAACAATCTGAAGTAATTGTCCTATAAGTAACTATAAAAGATAAACGAGGTATCATCTTTAAACTACCAATTATCCAAGTTTCAAATACTAAATCACCAAACCGAAAAGCCAGGCAACCAAAGGGAGATGTCCAAGTATCTATATGTTTCACACTGAAATCAGTCGATGAACTACAATGCATGTAATCCAGGTATCGAACACCACAAAGTAAAAAGCTAAACCAGTATACCAAAAACCTGAGAAAAAAATTGAACCAATCATCATCCCATATTTCACATGCATAAGCAACACCCTGTTCCTAATCATGTAATTAGAAACCCTCTTAATCCCCTAATCGATTTCAAACTAATACAATCACCCACTAACGAGTCGTTAGTACTAGCCACCAATTCATACCCGCCTCCAAACTCCTCTCGAACAATTCAAGTGAAAAAAAAGAAGACAAAAAAGAAAAAAAAGAATGTTAGTGCAAAGATACAATAGCATATGTTATCAAATACATGTATTGAAAATCGCACAAGAGAGTGTAATACCTATTATCCAGGTACCAAACACCACAAAAAACAAAACCCAAATCACCAAACCAAAAAACTAGAAAAACAAAACCAAATGATCATCTATGAAATTGAAATATTGTGAGAGGTTGCAATACCTGTCCTTGAGGTACTAGGACACCCAAATTAGATATTCGTCTATTCTGTTTTCATCATACACGGGAAGGAAATTTATAGTTTTCATATCTTCATACTGATAAAAAATTCAAATTTTGCTTGAGACTCAAAGAAATTGGAAAGATAGGAGTCAGATAAGGTTTTGAATAAAAGATGAGATTTAGGTTGTAATTCATCTACAAGAGTTCTGATAAACCATTTAATGGCAATTGTTGTAATTTGATTGTAAATTATGTTCACTTTAATTACTAACATGCGTGATTGTTGAACTTACTAGACCCTACTTATGCTTGTGTAATATTAGTGGATTCCATTCAAAACAGGCTTATAAAATTGGACCCATTGTAGACACGAAAATTATGTATCGAATGAAATAAGAACACGTGTACAAAGTAGATTTGTATTGATGAATTTTTAAGGTTACAATCTCTGTTTATTTTCCACTATTTCAGTCTTCAAATTTGATGTAAATGATTAGGTTGTTGATCCAAGGGTCGCGATGACTTGATCTCGAACGAATGATTGAACGATTGCTTTAAGTTTTGAGCTTGAAACAATGCGTGGATAGTCTTCACCTCAGGTTTAAGGTTACGGCAAAGGTAGTGTTGATGTAGAATTTCGTTGATTCAAGAGTCTTGATGACTTGATCTTGAATCGAACGCCGTTGCAAGTTTTGAGCTTGCAACAAAGTCTTGAAGGAATTGGCACAAGTGCTTGTTGATTCTTCAAGAGAATGCTTCGGCTTTGGTAGAAAGAAAGGTTCGGCTTTGGTTGTGTGTTCTTCGAAGAGAGCTTTGGCAGCGTATTAGTCTTCAAAGATTTGGCAGAGGTTCTCCTTTTGTGAGAATTTCGGCCCTTCAATGTAGAAATTGTCGACCTTTAAATGTAGAAATTGTCCACCTTGTATTTATAGACTTATGAAAGCTTGCCTTTGGATGGATTTTTCTTTTATTTGCGTCTTGATTTGTCCATGAGAGAATTTAGGCATGTTTTGTGTCTTAATTCAGCCACTTTCCCTTATCTTGGCCGAAATTTAGGGTTTTCTTGCCTATTTTGTAAGCAATCTTCAATTCTTGCTTGTTTTGTGAATATGGTTTAGTTTTCTTTCTAATTTTGGGAGCAATTTGGGCCCCTTGCCGATTTTAAGGGATTTCTTCCCCCTTTTGCTGAGTTTTGGGGAAGTTTTATTATTTCTTTGCTTGATTTGTGCCACATGTCATTGATGACTTGTCCAATTGTGATGAGTCATATGCCACATGGAGCTTTGTGAGCATCCTTTGCATGCAACGAAATTTACATGTCTACACCCATATCAAAAGACCCCTAAAAAAATACGTGGAGTCCAATTTGCCTACACATGTGAAAGCATGCCAATAGTGCCTACTTTACGGGAGTAGGCAAAATTTGCCTATTCAATTGACTATACCATTGAAGCATGTTTTTGCCTACGTGGCTCATCAAAGTGAATTGACCACTCATTTGCCTACTCCATTTGAGATGCTCTAAAAGAATATGTAAATGGTATGTAAAGGTGAAGGTATTCGATATCAATCACGTGGTATATAGGTGTATTGAATATAAGTTATATGACAATGTGATATAAGTTTGAAATATCAAGGCATTTCAACTCTCCTGAACTTAAAGCTTTTTTGTTTGTTGGAGTTTTTGAGTGGAAATTTCCTTTCAGCTCATTTGTCCCACATTGGTCAAGTTGGAAAGTTTCACACCTTGTAACATCAAGTATCTATGTGAAGTAAGACTTTTAGGTTTGGCTTTCCTTGTCAAACATTGTAATTGAACCACACACATGCTCAATATAGTTTTAGGCTATACTCTGATTATGGGATGTTGCTGCTGGAGTAAATGTTCAAGATATGGCACATTTCACCTCAAAAGGTTTGTTCATGCATGTGCATTTCATGTCTACATTCGTGTTGCATTCTGTCTAATTTGATTGTCTAGTTAGTTTCGAGGGCTGACTTTCAGCTGTCTGGACACAAAAATTAAGACAGCCCACATGGGTTGACTGACACATTTTTGCAGGTGGTCAGTTTCTGGCCATGATTTGCCTAGATATTTTTTGATGCCGACAAATATCCTGATTAGTCAATTTTATACTATATACTATTCCCTATTCTTGGTATATTTTGGTTATTATGTTGGTGAGATTTTGATGCTTTACTACGTGTTTTTACTGTAGGACATGCGAACTTATTTTGAGCATAAAGTAATCAAACAGTGGAATTTTTTAGTGATTCCAATTGGAGGGGGTTCATAATCTGTCAAGAAGGTTGTATCAAAATTTCATAATTTTATCCTAAAGCATCTGATCGTGGCGAATTAATTTATGCCTAGCGTGCAGTGCTGGCAAATTGGGCTGCATAGCTTATTTGTGATTTTAGGGCTAGACGATGATGGATCTTGGATTTGGGCTCTTCTTGGAACTTGAAGAGGAGGTCCTAATCTTTAATTTGATTCATTTTGGGCCTATATTTTGAGCCTTGAAGGTCCAGAAATATGGCCATTTTTGTGTTGGGCAGATTTCCTAGTCATATTGCGATTGTAATTCCTAGTTATCCCTTTATTATTTTATTTCCTGGATTTTAGAAAACCTTTTGCTAGGAGGGTTTTAATTTGGAGTAGTATAAATAAGGTTTTTGGCCATTGGGGTTCTCTACGCTTTCTTTTATACAACTTTGGAGACAGAGAGTAATTGCTAGGCTTTCAGATTTTCTACTTTAAGGTGTTTTCATTCATTTTCTTCTTAATAATATTTCCTATGATTTTATTTATGAATATGCGTAACTAATTCGTTTTGCTAGGGTGAAGCCTTGAGCCTTAGCATGAATATGTACTTTTTATTTAATTGCTTATGATTGAGTGCATGCAAGCTTTGAATTATTAATCATCGTGATTAAAACTATCTAATTCTCTTAATGTCTGATCACCATTAGGATCTTTAGAAAAATAATTTGATGCAATTTTGGTCAGAAGGTTCCCTGAAATTGACGCTGGCTTCTTGTGGTTAATAATTGTAATTTCACTTAAGATGAACATCACATCTTAGGGGTTGCATGGTTTTTCAAAGGGTTTTCATAAAGCATAATGAGTCTCTCATGTTCAGATTTGATCCAAACGTCCGGACAGATTGCATGTTAGATATACGTTCCATGTTGGAGGTTCCAAGTAGAATATATTAGGAAAACCCAACCTTCAAAGTGGCATGTGTAGATCATAAGTAATTGGTAAAAATTCATAGGATTGCTAGGTGATGGTGGAACCCTAGTGCTTTTATAAATTGGTATTTTAAATTTTTTTTTATCATATTAGTTGTGGGAAAATTTATTATTTGTTTTTAATTAAAATTCGTTTTTTAAATTACCCAATTCTAAAATCACCTTTCTCAATTTTTAGCTTTAAGTAGTTAATTAGGAAGAGAGATTATATTCACACACCTCAAATTACTTCTCCCACACCTTTTTAATTTTTTAATATTTTCTACACACCACTAACACTTGATAGAAAAATATTAAAACATTAAAAGGGTGTGAGAGAAGTAATTTGGGGTGAATGAATATAATCTCCCAATTAGGAATTGTTTCTACATAAATTATTCAAATAGTCATTGAGGAGAACGACCTTGCATAAGCATCTATACTACAATAACCTTGTATTCTTGCAAGTATTTCATGTGATTTTAATCCTATTTACGTAGATGGTATAATCGTCGTTATCATGTCCTTTACACAAGTTGGTTGATGTAAATCAGATTTCCTTTGTTATATTTGTTCTCTAAGGTTTCAGTTTGTTCTTTGGGGGGGGGGGGGTTTAGAATTGATTTTTGAGTGAGAAAGTGACCTTAAACGCTTTGAGCTTGCCTCTTCTCCCTTAATGAAACCCTAACCACCAAACCTTTTTCATGCATTAAACACCAATCATTAGGAAGTAGGTTTGCATTGTTTCCATGGTCTTGCATTAAGTTTCAAGTCCTTATATAGACCTGTTTTTAGGATTCTCATCAGTTTCTTCCTTCAAATGTTTGATTGGATAAATTGACTGGTCATTCATTACAAGAAAACATGGATTCTGTGACGAACGGGTTTCATCACATATACACTAGAATTCGTCATATATACCTACATGTGACGAATTTCTTGTGTCACAAAATGTGTCACATATACACAGTCACCTATAGTCAATGTGACAAATTTTAACATTCGTCGCCTATTATATCTATATGTGACACTTCTTTCCCTCACATATTTGCTGTCACAGCCCGTCCCGGGATTTCTTATATCGGGGACATAAAATGACGGAATCACCCTTGACGGGTATTAAGGTATGTGTGTGTGGCATGTCTTTTGGGACTACTTACAATTATTTCTTAAGTTTTATAAAATTATTAAGTGGGATTTGAAAATGTTGGATTGTTTGTGTGGTTAGGGAATTAGGAAAAGAAATCGATGGTGAGGATTTGTGATGGAACACACACACACTTCCTTCTCTCTCACTCACCCCGTGTCTCTCTCTCTCTCCTCCCTCACGGCTCTGTCTCACTCTCTCCCTCTAGAATTGTACGGACCACACCCAAGGACCCTCTAAACTTCACGAATCGAAGCTAAAAAGGTATGGTTCTTCATACTTTCGTCGTCCTGAGTTGAATGGTGCTAATTTTAGGAAGTGAAACCTTCGAAATCATGTGGAACCCGAACCCCCATTTTATGTCACTATTCATGCAAACGTGATATGTTGCATTTCAGGGAATTCTAAGCTTATAGTGAGCTTAGTGAGGTCCCAAGGAAGCTTGGAGTTCTTCGTTTGAAGGTTTTGGACGTTGGGATCACTAGGTTCGACTTTGGCCGGTTTTTCTTGGAATCTTTCCAGTGAGATTTAGTTGTTTTTAGAGCCTTAAAGTAGTATATTGTGAAACTACATGCTTGGGGCTTCATTTTGATATAAAATACGAAAAAATGGTTGAGAAACGAAGGAGAACAAGCGTTTAAAAAAAAATTGCCCAGATTCCGACCGCCGGAAAAACCAGTCCGGCGAGCCAAGGTAGGAGACGCGCGTGGGGGCACGTGAACCCGTGCCCTTCCCGGCGCATGGGGGCGCGTGCCACGTCAGAAATTTTTTCTAAAAATTTCTCGACGTCTGTGACGTCGAGTAGGTCAATGTGGTATATTCATATACCCAAATTGAGCACCGTATGAGAAGTTATTTTGAATTATCAGTTATGTGCATTAATTAACGTTTTTATAGTTGTTTCGCATATAAGTGACACCTATCCCGAGGATGAGCGCATCCAAGGACGTCACGGGTGTTACGACCCATCGACTTACCAGTGAGTGGGCAGTTTTGTTTTTCGTATTACCTATGTACTATTAATTCTCCCATAAATTTAATTTATATGAAAGTAAGTTTCAATTGTCATGCATGCATATTATGAATATTATGGATTGATGTTAATGCATATATATATGTGTGAATTGGTGTTGTGAACGCACAGGTGAGTATCAGTTGAGTTTTATGGAAATTATGTGAATCACCGATAATGTGAATTGTGTTGAGAACTCATAATCTGCACCTTGATGTTAGTGCTCATATTATTCACCGCACCGCACGCTCACCTTGGATCCAACTAGGTGCATGTCGTACAGACCATGTGAGGGTTCCGACATGCTAGTCGTACAGACCACTGAGGTGGTTCCTACTAGTAGGTGACTTTTGATTATATGCGCAAATCATTGATGAGAGGAGCACTAGAGCGTATTATTTTACCATCTTAGTCGTACAGACTACTATATGTAATTCCGACTTATGTGCAGCGTGGTGCCGTACAGGTCACCGTTGGTGACTCCGGCTGGATGGGATATTAAGCTATGGTATCAGCCGTACAGGACCATTGTAGGGTCTCCGGTTGATTTATTATTTTCACCTGACTTATATTGATGCATTTATATTATATTTTGGCATGTGGCATGGCATGTCATGGTATATTCTTTCTGAAAAGCGTTGAAAGATTGTGATTTGAGCTTTTGGTGATATATATATGTTTATATGCTATTTTTCTGGGAAAGTATACAGGTTTTACAGTGAGGGGTTATAAATGTTTTAAATAAATGTTTTGGAAAGCTTTGGTTTTACTGACCCACTCAATTTTGTTTTGCGCCCCTCCAGGTTCTAGCTAGCAGTTGGAGGCTCACGAGGTTCTCTTCGGCATTCTGACAGACACCCTGCATGTAGGACTCACCTGCGGGTGTTGTAATTTAATTATAGTCCTACTTGACTGCACCTAGCACCTTCGCTCTGAATTGTGTGTTTTACTATATAACTTGCTCTATCGCTAGTTAGTTTTACTGCTAGTAGTTGGTATTATACCTTCGTATTTCTTATTTTCTTGCTTCCGTATCGCACTTATGGCTACGTCACACTCACGTGGCGGCCAGCACGCCCTGATTTCAGGATCGGAGTGTGTCATTTGCAGCTCGAACTCCATAGTTGAAGAAATATCAAATATGTGACGCTTTGAGCGCCACTTATTATTAGAATATGTAATGACTAATGCTTTCGTCACATATGTATTGAATTTCAATTTTTCCTTCCATTTTGCTTTTTCTCATTTAATTCTTTAATCTATAATTAATACTTTATTTAATGAACCTGGAAGATGAATAATATGAATTACATGGTAATGACAATTTATAAATCAATAAATGTAATAACATTACTAACATGTTTAATAAATTGAACATGTACAAGAGAACATATGTGGTTTAGAAACATTAAACTGATGAAAAAAGCTCTAAAACAACCTAAGTCTCCCACTGTCATACAATAAGACTACATGAAACCGAATTGGGTCATGAAAGACTCTCACACTGCTACTATTGTTGGTTGGAGGGCGATAATAACTTATCCGACAAAAATTTCTCAGAAACTTGTGGAGATACAAGAGGAAAAAAATTAAAAATTGAGCACTATCCCATGTCTAACAAATAACAAACTCACTCAATTAATCTATACTCAAAAGTGCACAAATTCTAGTTCGGTATAGTTCAATTTTCTGCCAAGGAAAGTAAGGTAAATAACAATGATATGTCAAAATTTAATTAAAACCCAATCCGAAACAAACCATTCCTAAAAAACAATAAGACCAAAATCCTCAATTCCCACATAATGACTAGCACTACAAGAGTAAAGGGCTATAAATCATAATGGATTAGATAGTCATTCCAAAAACTAGCTAGATATAGCCAACTTCCATCATTAGTAGATAATGCTCTTAACTCAGCCCTATGTTAAATAGGAACTGATTGACCTGTAAGATCTTCATAATTCTGTTTTTGTTCTATACTAATCAACTAACAATGCTTTAGAGAATAAGAGAGTACCAAAATCAACGATACTAAGATTTGGAGTTAGCTTTATAGAGACTACATATGTCATAAAAATGAAATAAGATCAACCAAAACACAATAAATAAAAATGGATTTCATGAAAACACTACCAGACTAATTATAGAGTAGTAGCAAGTAAAGATGACAAGAAATTACCAGTGCTTGGCTCCAAAACAGGATATCCTATTCTTATTGTTGCCATGATCCCTCAATCATCTTTCCCTCACCTTGAAACATATTAAAAACAACAAATCAACTTTCCTTAACCTTGAAACATATTAAAAACACTTAAATTCCCAAATAGTAGCAATTAACTTTCCAGTTTCCAATCTCTGGACATAGAGTACAAGAAAAGTTCTTAGACATTTCACATATATTAAATATTCCTCAACAATGTAAATGTATATTCAATTATAATTATAGCTACCAGAAACAAGTAACAAATCAAGGCAATTAAATATTTTATACAAATGGATGTATTGGGCAATGTCAACATTGATAAGTATTCTTATAATATGGAGACCAGTTTATAGCACATACCCGGAAGACAAACAACAAATGTCTTTCACACTCACAACTACAAACATCAAATTGACCTCAATAACATACGATAATTTTTAGGGGGGGACATGTTTGATTTAATTTCCAAAGTGCAACTATAAAGCCCAAACTATATCAGCTTTTCTTTCTTTTGTTCATTCTTGTGTATGAACAACAACAACAACAACAACAAAGCCTTTTCCCACTAAGTGGGGTCGGCTATATGAATCCTAGAACGCCATTGCGCTCGGTTTTGTGTCATGTCCTCCGTTAGATCCAAGTACTCTAAGTCTTTTCTTAGAGTCTCTTCCAAAGTTTTCCTAGGTCTTCCTCTACCCCTTTGGCCCTGAACCTCTGTCCCGTAGTCACATCTTCGAACCGGAGCGTCAGTAGGCCTTCTTTGCAC
The DNA here is from genome assembly GCA_006547085.1 of Malus baccata. Taxonomy (NCBI): domain Eukaryota; kingdom Viridiplantae; phylum Streptophyta; class Magnoliopsida; order Rosales; family Rosaceae; genus Malus; species Malus baccata. The sequence continues at coordinate 141,129 of VIEB01000734.1, read as the reverse complement.
ATGTCCAAATCACCGGAACCGATTTTCTCTCATCTTTCCTTCAATTTCGGCTACTCCTACTTTACCTCGAATATCCTCATTTCCAATCTTATCATTTCTCGTGTGCCCACACATCCCACGAAGCATCCTCATCTCCGCCACACCCATTTTGTGTACGTGTTGATGCTTCACCGCCCAACATTCTGTGCCATACAACATCGCTGGCCTTATTGCCGTCCTATAAAATTTTCCCTTGAGCTTCAGTGGCCTACGACGGTCACACAACCCGCCGGATGCACTCTTACACTTCATCCATCCAACTTCTATTCTATGGTTGAGATCTCTCTCTAATTCTCCGTTCTCTTGCACGATATATCCTAGGTAGCGAAAACGGTCGCTTTTTGTGATCGTCGCTAGATTGCTCCGATCATTAGTGTGGATAAGTATATAAATGAATAGAGATAGGAAAGCAAACACAAGATGTACGTGGTTCACCCAGATTGGCTACGTCCACGGAATAGAGGAGTTCTCATTAATTGTGAAGGGTTTACACAAGTACATAGGTTCAAGCTCTCCTTTAGTGAGTACAGGTGAATGATTTAGTACAAATGACATTAGGAAATATTGTGGGAGAATGATCTCGTAATCACGAAACTTCTAAGTATCGGAGTGTGGTATCGTCTTGACTTGCCTTATCTGTCTCATAGGTAGATGTGGCATCTTCTCTGGAAGTACTCTTCCTCCATCCAGGGGTGGTATCTTTAACTGGTGGAGATGCACAAGGTAATGTATCAATTTCACTTGAAGCTTACTTGTAGTTTCAGGCTTGGTCAAGCGCGATACAAACCATGTAGTAGGAGTCCCTCAAGTTGCCGAGCTAGGGGATTTGCTGAAAGAGGTGACAGACAAGGTAAGCAATCAGAGCTCCGGCTGATTGTTCACATTCTCCCTATCTTGCAGGCAGCATGAAGGATAAAGAGAAGAAAAATGAGAAGAGATGATATGGGATACTTTTGCTTTTGAAGAAGTAACTTTCCACAGGCTTATTCTTGAACTGAGCTGGAGGGTTTTCTGGTTTCCTCCAGAGTATAAGGCCGACTGAAGAATTTGAGGGTCAAAACAAGTCCATCAAATCTAGAGTACGTTCGACCCTACTGATATGGGATACTTTTGCTTTGACAGAGTAATGGATGTATCGGCACGTGTGCTGTTACGCTTGTCTCCACATGCTTCCTTGTATCCTTCTCACTTGCCCCATCTGTTCCTCAGGCAGATGCGGTATCTTCCCTGGAAGCATAAGATGTTGAAGATGAGTACTCGAGAGCAATGCCAGGTAAGTAAGTTCCAGGCAGTCAGTTCCTGGCTGGAAGCTTGATTCCAAGTGCTGACTGATTGCTCTCTTTCTCCTTGTCTTGCAGGTAAGAACAAGGCCAAAGGAAAAGACAGGGAAAAAGCATGATATGGGATACTCTTGCTTTTAACCCTGATGATATGAGATATTCTTGCTCTAGTATAGCTTGTTTGCAGAGGTATTATCGGGGGGAAAGAAAGCTGAATATTTCGAAAGGCTTCGTTGAGAGTGCCCTCTCATATATGAGGAAGGGTTGAGCATTTTTGCAGGTCTGTCTGTCCGTTGGGGATGGAGGTTGACATATATAGGAGTCTCCTTAACAACAAGTAGTAATGCTATTCCTTTACCCTGTCAGAGCACTTTGAAAAAGTGGTCTGTGGTATGTGGAAAGCTGATGTTGCGTGTGAAGATTACAGACAGCTTTATCCAAGGAGATCCGGCTCTTGCAGTTGGGAAAGTGTTGCCTCTTCGGTTTTTGAACAAGCAATCCTATCGGGGATCTGGCTCTCGAGATTCGGAGAACGATGCCTCTTCGATTTTTGAGAAAGCAATCATGCTGGGGGTCTGGCTCTCGAGATTCGGAGAGCGGTGTCTCTTCGATTTTTGAGAAAGTAATCATGTTGGGAGTCTGGCTCTCGAGATTCGGAGGGCGGTGCCTCTTCGATTTTGGAGCAAGCAATCTTGTTGGGAGTGTTTTCTCGAATGTGAGTAAAGGTTGGGCATGTTTGCTAGTCTACCTTGCCACGAAGCACAGAGGTTGACACACAGGGACTTTCCAATTATCCAGCAGTGATACTGTTCCTTTACCCTTGTGGGTAATAATATGGTAGCTAGACCTTCAAAATTTATGTGTCTAAACTTTGTTAGTGCTGTTTCTTTGCTATTCTTTTACCCGTCTTGGTCAGAGCGATGTAGTGGGAGCTGCAAGCTTCACGTGCTCAACTTTGGCAGAGAACTTTGGCAAAGTTATCTGTGATACCCATGAGCTACTATTGCGTGTGGGAAGTGGGTGATTGAACAGTAAGACTCATGTGCTTTCTACTTCACCAGAAGTCTTCGACAGAATGCCCATAATTTCCGCAAAGCTGAGTGTGCGTGTGACAGGTGCTGACAAGGCTGGAAAAGTAGGTGCCTCTTCGATTTCTGAGATCGGCCCTCGTGGTCTCTGAGCAGCCCAACTTTTGAGAAAGCAAGCGCCTCTTCGATTTCTGAGATCGGCCTTCGTGGTCTTTGAGCAGCCCAGCTTTTGAGAAAGCAGACGCCTCTTCGATTTCTGAGATCGACCCTCGTGATCTCTGAGCAGCCCAGCTTTTGAGAAAGCAAACGCTCTCTTCGATTTCTGAGCAGGCGCCTCTTCGATTTCTGAAGCTCCGTCGAGTGCAGATTTTTATAGGGGCTGGCATTAAGTTCCAAAGCACACTTGAATCTCCACCAGTAGAAGCTCCATTCTTACACTTCTAAGATCTTGATTTGTTCGACCTCTTCTCTCTTCAACACCTTTGAAAATGTCTGGCCCCTCCGACCGTCGTTTTGACTTGAACCTTGTTGAAGAGGCAGCCCCGCCTTCTCCAGACAACATATGGCGCCCATCCTTCGTCTCCCCTACTGGTCCTCTTACCGTTGGGGATTCCGTTATGAAGAATGATATGACCGCTGCGGTGGTGGCCAGGAACCTTCTCACTCCCAAAGATAACAGACTACTTTCCAAACGATCTGATGAGTTAGCTGTTAAGGATTCTCTGGCTCTCAGTGTTCAGTGTGCAGGTTCTGTGTCTAATATGGCCCAACGCCTATTTGCTCGAACCCGCCAAGTTGAATCATTGGCGGCTGAAGTGATGAGTCTCAAACAGGAGATTAGAGGGCTCAAGCATGAGAATAAACAGTTGCACCGTCTCGCACATGACTATGCTACAAACATGAAGAGGAAGCTGGACCAGATGAAGGAATCTGATGGTCAGGTTTTACTTGATCATCAGAGATTTGTGGGTTTGTTCCAAAGGCATTTATTGCCTTCGTCTTCTGGGGCTGTACCGCGTAATGAAGCTCCAAATGATCAACCTCTGATGCCTCCTCCTTCTAGGGTTCTGTCCAGTACTGAGGCTCCGAATGATCCCCCTCCGGTGCCTTCTCTTTCTGGGGCTCTACCGACTGCTGAGACTTCTCCTAAGCAACCTTTGTGAAGGCTCCCTCTTGTTTGTTTATTTTGACTCATGTATATGTACATATTTGTAGCTTATCGGGGATATCAATAAATAAGCTTTCCTTCATTTCAACGTATTGTGTTAAATACACCAAAGCCTTCTTCGCTAAGTTCTTTGAATTTTCTTTTGTTGGAGCTTTGTGAGTGGAGCATGTAGGTTGAGGTAGTGTTCCCTTAATTTCCTGAGTGAGGAAAACTTCTCGGTTGGAGACTTGGAAAATCCAAGTCACTGAGTGGGATCGGCTATATGAATCTTAGAACGCCATTGTGCTCGGTCCTGTGTCATGTCCTTCGTTAGATCCAAGTACTCTAAGTCTTTTCTTAGAGTCTCTTCCAAAGTTTTCCTAGGTCTTCCTCTACCCCTTCGGCCCTGAACCTCTGTCCCATAGTCGCATCTTCTAATCGGAGCGTCAGTAGGCCTTCTTTGCACATGTCCAAACCACCGTAACCGATTTTCTCTCATCTTTCCTTCAATTTCGGCTACTCCTACTTTACCCCGGATATCCTCATTCCTAATCTTATCCTTTCTCGTGTGCCCACACATCCAACGAAGCATCCTCATCTCTGCTACACCCATTTTGTGTACGTGTTGATGCTTCACTGCCCAACATTCTGTGCCATACAGCATCGCCGGCCTTATTGCCGTCCTATAAAATTTTCCCTTGAGCTTCAGTGGCATACGGCGGTCACACAACACGCCGGATGCACTCTTCCACTTCATCCATCCAGCTTGTATTCTATGGTTGAGATCTCCATCTAATTCTCCGTTCTTTTGCAAGATAGATCCTAGGTAACGAAAACGATCGCTCTTTGGTATTTCTTGATCACCGATCCTCACCCCTAACTCGTTTTGGCCTCCATTTGCACTGAACTTGCACTCCATATATTCTGTCTTTGATCGGCTTAGGCGAAGACCTTTAGATTCCAACACTTCTCTCCAAAGGTTAAGCTTTGCATTTACTCCTTCCTGAGTTTCATCTATCAACACTATATCGTCTGCGAAAAGCATACACCAAGGAATATCATCTTGAATATGTCCTGTTAACTCATCCATTACCAACGCAAAAAGGTAAGGACTTAAGGATGAGCCTTGATGTAATCCTACAGTTATGGGAAAGCTTTCAGTTTGTCCTTCATGAGTTCTTACGGCAGTCTTTGCTCCTTCATACATATCCTTTATAGCTTGGATATATGCTACTCGTACTCCTTTCTTCTCTAAAATCCTCCAAAGAATGTCTCTTGGGACCCTATCGTACGCTTTCTCCAAATCTATAAAGACCATGTGTAAATCCTTTTTCCCATCTCTATATCTTTCCATCAATCTTCGTAAGAGATAGATTGCCTCCATGGTTGAGCGCCCTGGCATGAACCCGAATTGGTTGTCCGAAACCCGTGTCTCTTGCCTCAATCTATGCTCAATGACTCTCTCCCAGAGCTTCATTGTATGACTCATTAGCTTAATACCCCTATAGTTCATGCAATTTTGTACGTCGCCCTTATTCTTGTAGATAGGCACCAAAGTGCTCGTTCGCCACTCATTTGGCATCTTCTTCGTTTTCAAAATCCTATTGAAAAGGTCAGTGAGCCATGTTATACCTGTCTCTCCCAAAACTTTCCACACTTCGATTGGTATATCGTCTGGGCCTATTGCTTTTCTATGCTTCATCTTCTTCAAAGCTACAACCACTTCTTCCTTCCGGATTCGACGATAAAAAGAGTAGTTTCTACACTCTTCTGAGTTACTCAACTCCCCTAAAGAAGCACTCCTTTCATGTCCTTCATTGAAAAGATTATGAAAATAACCTCTCCATCTGTCTTTAACCGCATTCTCTGTAGCAAGAACCTTTCCATCCTCATCCTTGATGCACCTCACTTGGTTTAGGTCCCTTGTCTTCTTTTCCCTTGCTCTAGCTAGTTTATAGATATCCAACTCTCCTTCTTTGGTATCTAGTCGTTTATACATATCGTCGTAAGCCGCTAACTTAGCTTCTCTCACAGCTTTCTTCGCCTCTTGTTTCGCTTTTCTATACCTTTCACCATTTTCATCGGTCCTATCCTTGTATAAGGCTTTACAACATTCCTTCTTAGCCTTCACCTTTGTTTGTACCTCCTCATTCCACCACCAAGATTCCTTTTGGTGTGGGGCAAAGCCCTTGGACTCTCCTAATACCTCTTTTGCTACTTTTCGGATACAACTAGCCATGGAATCCCACATTTGGCTAGCTTCCCCCTCTCTATCCCACACACACTGGGTGATTACTTTCTCTTTGAAAATGGCTTGTTTTTCTTCTTTTAGATTCCACCATCTAGTCCTTGGGCACTTCCAAGTCTTGTTCTTTTGTCTCACTCTTTTGATATGTACATCCATCACCAACAAGCGATGTTGATTAGCCACGCTCTCTCCTGGTATAACTTTGCAATCCTTACAAGTTATACGATCCCCTTTCCTCATTAGAAGAAAATCTATTTGTGTTTTTGACGACCCACTCTTGTAGGTGATCACATGTTCTTCTCTCTTCTTAAAGAAGGTGTTGGCTAAGAAGAGATCATATGCCATTGCAAAATCCAAGATAGCTTCCCCATCCTCGTTTCTCTCCCCAAAACCATGGCCACCATGAAAACCTCCATAGTTGCCTGTCTCCCTGCCCACGTGTCCATTTAAATCTCCTCCTATAAATAACTTCTCCGTCTGAGCAATTCCTTGCACCAAGTCTCCAAGATCTTCCCAAAATTTCTCCTTCGAACTCGTATCCAACCCTACTTGAGGTGCGTACGCACTAATCACATTGATAAGTTCTTGTCCTATTACAATCTTGATTGCCATGATTCTATCTCCTACCCTCTTGACATCTACAACATCTTGTACCAAGGTCTTGTCCACGATGATGCCAACACCGTTTCTCGTTCTATGTGTGCCCGAATACCAAAGTTTAAACCCTGAGTTTTCTAGATCCTTTGCCTTACTACCAACCCACTTAGTTTCTTGTAGGCACATAATATTTATCCTTCTCCTCACCATAACTTCCACTACTTCCATAGATTTTCCCGTTAAGGTTCCTATATTCCACGTTCCTAAACGCATTTTGCTCTCTTGAACTCTACCCTTCTGTCCTAGCTTCTTCACCCTCCCCCGTCTAATAGGATCAAAGTACTTCTTTTGTGTGTCCCGGGTAAAGTTGATAAGAGCATATGCTCCCAAACAACTTTGAGTGGAGTCGTTCGAAAAGAAGTTTCTATGGCCCCCTTGCTCATTTAACACTGCATCCGGGTGCCGATGGAGATACAGCGACCCTTGCTCACTTATCACTGTGCTCGGGCCACACAGCGCGCCACTTACGGGTGACGCCCTAGCTTTAGCGCGATTTTGTTCTGGATTCATTTTCATAAGGATTCGACGTGATCATGGAGTGCCGGCCGTCGACTACCTGACGCCCTCCCCCTCCTCCTTTATCAAGAAAACCCTTGTTGGTTGAAAGGGTCTCTAGGGTTTTTGGCTGTGGAGCGTGATAGAGAGGGAAAGGATGAGAAAGGGTTTAAGCTATTGGCTAGGAAAATCCTGGTACTGTCATAGTAGATAGAGAAGAAGATTGAGAGTTGAGATGGTGGTGGTTGCCATGATCTTGGGTCATGGTGATGGAGAAAGGATAGAAGTATGAGAGATAGAGAGAAGGAAAGTGAATGAGAGACAGAGGGGAGAAGTCTGAGAGATAGAGTAATCTAAAAAATATTAATATTTAATTCACTCTCTTTTTCTTGTTGAAACTTTTTATCCCCATTCAAAATGTGACGACCATTTTCCTCACAAAGGATACAAATAAGTGACCCACTTTGAAATTCCTCACTTATTGTATTTCGCACGGCGCCATTCTTCCCCGCCATATATTTTAGTAAGGACTTCGAAAATATTGTGTCACTTTTTTTCATCCTAAAAGATATAAAATAGTTATAGGTGACGCTTGTCATATTCGTCACTTAATTTTAGAATATGTGATGTATTTATCATCACATATGTGTTTTCAAATTCCTTACTTGGCAGACCAATTATGCGTGACGCATTTAACAAATTTGACGAATTTTTGGGTGTCACATAGAATTCCGTCACCTATTCCATGTTTTCTTGTAGTGATTTGATCCAATTTTCAAGCAAGTATGAAAAACTAGACAGATTGTAAAACAAATTTGAGAAATAAGATGATGGATGGGATAGCTAGAGGCTTTTTCTCCACACATGACATGTATGCAAATAATTCGATTTCCAATTACTACTTCATTCAATTATGAACGACAATGCCCCAAATTAACTGTGACGTCACTAATTAACCCTCAGATTTTCCTTGTTTTATTGGATTGGATGACATCATTCGACAACCCAAAACATTCTTTAAAAGTTCCTTACATGACATCATAATAGAGATACAATCAAAGATCATTATGTTTAATGAAAATCTTAAACATTGACAAAGCACTTGCAACTATGACATCATGTCGCTTATGCTAGGAATTGAACTTAACGCGATTGTTTATAAGCGACCTTCACTACATGTGAATATAAGTTTGTAACGATTATGTGAAACTTCCTTATATTCTAGCAACGAATTTATGCATGCCAATTAAGTGTCGACCCTTAATTAACAAATACAAATAAGTTATCAATCAAATAGTTAATGCAATTGCATTCACGATTCAAGAGTTCATAATTGGAATTTATCAAATTATATTGCACACATAATCATGGCTTTGAAATCACCCCTAGCCAAGAGGGGTTTAGCCACTCATATTTACAACAAAACGAAAGGAAATGAATTTTAACATCAGAAACAAAAGAAAGAAAACACCTAAACGCTCCAACGATCCAAGTTGGACAACAAGCATGTCCAAGCACTTTCCTTCCCTTCCTTTGCTACGGCACAAGCTGTTGGTGAGTGTTTGAAGGTTTGTTTGTATGGAGTAATGAGTGTGAAGATGAATGGATGTGTTTATATGAAGGTTGTATTGAAATGGGGATGAATGATCAAGCAAAAACTAAACTATATGGCTATCACACACACTTCCTTTTATAGAGGAAGTGCATGGCAATGGAGGGAATTTGGTGGTGTTTGCAATGATTCAAGGGTAAAAATGAAGTAATGATGCAAAGCATGGGGGGTAAAATGGAGTGGTGTTGCAGCTAGGGAACATGAATGATTGTGCACATGGTAGAGAAAGGAAAGGGAGGTGGAATGGTGCAGAAATGAGTCAAAGGTGCAGCAAGACTCATGATGCACGGCATGGGATTCCAAATGTGGTGGATGGTGCATCAATGAGTGCATGTAGTGGAGGTAAAAGTTGTATGAAATCTGATGGGTGAAAGGGACAAGAAATGTGCAGCAATTAAGTGCAATGATTCAATGTTTTGATGCATGAAATCAGAAATAATGAAGGAGACAAGGGTGGTGCACGGCATGGGTGGATAATGAGTGTAATGGTGCATGAAATGAATGCAAGAAATCTGGTGCATGAAGGGGACAAGGGTGATTATGCATGGCATGGGCAGAAAGGTGAGTAAGTGGTGAATCAATTAGTGCAATGAGGTGAAAGGATATTGTGCACATAGTAGACAAAGGAACGGAAGTGGAATGATGCAACAAATGAGTCAATGGAGGGAACATGGATGATGATGCACGGCATAGGAATCCAAAGGGAGTGCAATGGTGGTGCACGACAATGATAGAATAGTGAATGGTGGAGTGACATCCCTTTGTGGCTGAGCTCTTTGTCCTTTTTACACTAATTCTTCTTTCTCTTTAACACATTCCTAGCCTCTTTAGTCTTCAATTTCGTCCATCCACCTTGCTCCATGCATGTGTTATCCATTCTAAGGCCAAAACTGCTCCAAAATGCACCAAAATGCATCTTATTGCTTTATAAGGCCTATGGACCTACAAACACACGAAAATAGCTTAAAATACATAATTAACTAAGAAATAACAACATAAATGCATGAGAACAAGCTAACTCAGTCGCATAAATATGCTCACAGTGCATTTAAGTCCAAATTGAATGTTTTCATAGCCTAGTGCGCTTTGTGCTCCAGTTCCACATGTAGGTGAGAGGGCTTGCCGTAGATTAGTTGAAATGGAGACATCCCTAGAGGTATTTTGTAGGCAGTGTGATATGCCCACAATGCATCATCTAAACGCAAGCTCCAATCCTTCCGGTTTGGCCCAACAGTCTTCTCCAAGATTTGCTTGATTTCTCTATTCGAGACTTAGGCTTGGCCACTTGTTTGAGGGGGGTATGGTGTGGAAACCCGATGCTTCACATTGTACTTTTTAAACAGCGCCTCAATGGTGCGATTGCAAAAGTGGGAGCCTCCATCGCTTATGAACACCCTCGACATGCCAAATCTGGAAAAGATGTTAGACTTGATAAAATCTGCCGCCACTCTAGAATCGTTAGTATGGGTGGCTTTGGCTTACACCCATTTCGACATTTAATCAACGGCTAGCAAAATATAAGTAAAACCATATGAGGGCGGAAAGGGTCCCATGAAATCCATACCCCATACATCAAAGATCTCCACATTAAAGATGGAGGTTTGCGGCATTTGATCCTTGGCAACTATTGTACCTGTTCTTTGGGTGCCAAAATGACCCCCACATGCATAACTATGGTAAAATGCAAGAATTGAATTAAACTCGGAATTGTGCACACATCTACGAATAATCTGGTCAGGACAATACTTCCACAAATATAGATCATCCCACACATAAAATTGTGTATCATTTTTGAGTTTATCACATTTGTATTTATCTAGAGTGCTAGGAACTTGTTTTGTGACCAAATAATTGACCAAATCAGCATACCAGGGCTCACTTACCTCTAAGGACAGCAATTAATCGTCAGGGAAGGTCTCTAGAATGGGTAAGGAGTCCTCCCCATGCACCAAATGGCTAAGATGGTCAACCACCACATTTTCACTGCACTTTTTGTCTCTTATTTCAATGTTGAACTCTTGAAGTAGGAGCATCCAACGAATCAGCCTTGGTTTGGCCTCCTTCTTGGTGAGGAGGTACTTCAACGCTACATGGTCAGAATATACAATCACTTTAGTGCCAAGTAAGTATGAAAGAAATTTATCTAAAGCAAATACAACCGCAAGAAGTTCTTTCTCAGTGGTAGAATAATTCAATTATGCATCATTTAGTGTCCGGGAAGCGTAGTGGATGACGTGGGGCTATTTGTTCCTCATGTGGCCTAAAACAACACCAATGGCATAATCGAATGCATTACACATTAGCTCAAATGGAAGGCTCCAATCTGGTGGCATGATGATGGGGGCCGAAGTCAACATGTCCTTGAGGGTTTTGAAAGCGGTCTCACACTCCTTGTTGAACTCGAAGGCTACTTCCTTTTGGAGTAAACGGTAAAGGGGTTGGGCGATTTTTGAGAAATCCATGATGAATCTCCTATAAAATCCTGCATGGCCAAGAAAAAAGCGAACCTCCCTCACCGAAGTGAGAGAGGGTAAGTAACATACAAGATCTATTTTAGATTTATCAACCTCAATCCCTTTTTCTGATATGATATGCCCCAAAACTATACCTTGTTTTACCATAAACTGGCAGTTTTCCCAATTCAAGACAAGATTAGTTTCGATGCATCATTGTAAGATCAGAGTAAGATTATTCAAGCATGCATCAAATGAGTCACCAAAAACACTAAAGTCATCCATAAACACTTCAATGATCTTTTCCACAAATTCTGAGAAAATACTTACCATACACCTTTGGAATGTGGTTGGTGCGTTGCATAGCCCAAATGGCATGCGTCGATAAGCAAAGGTACCAAAGGGACATGTGAAGGTAGTCTTTTTTTGGTCATCGGGAGCTATCACAATCTAATTATAACTGAATAGCCATCAAGAAAACAATAAAATGAATGATCGGTTAACCTTTCCAGCATTTGATCAATAAAGGGCAGCGGGAAGTGATCTTTTGTTGTCGTAGCATTGAGCTTCCGATAGTCAATACAAACTCTCCATCCGGTTTCGATTCGGGTGGGCACAAGTTCATTATCTTCATTTTTTACCACAGTGACTTCGGACTTCTTAGGAACAACTTGGACCGGCGAGACCTAATGGCTATCAGAAATTGGGTAAATCACTCCACAATCTAGTAGCTTGATGATTTCCTTCTTCACAACGTCCATCATTGGTGGATTGAGCCGGTGTTGTGCTTCTCTAGATGGTTTGGCTCCTTCTTCCAAGAGTATTTGATGCATGCAAGTGGTAGGGCTAATTCCTTTGATATCGGCCAATGTCCACCCAATGGCAGTTCTGTATTCCCGAAGCATCCTCACCAACTTGTCCTCCTCTTGTGCAGTGAGTGAAGAAGAGATGATGACGGGCAGCGTCTCTTGCTCTCCCAAAAACACATATTTCAAATGGCTAGGCAATGGTTTAAGTTCTAGGGAAGGGGGCTAGATTACAGAAGGAAGCAACTTGTTAGTCGAATTGGGAATTAATTAGGTTAGGAGACTTACCAATATGCCTTGGATTTGACTCTAGGGCAGCAACCATCTCCACCAATTCTTCTTGAATAGGCACGGCAAGATGTTCCTTGTTGCCGTGTGCATGCCTAAGTGCTAACCCTTCATTTTTTAGTCCAATGCTTTGCGTGAGAGTCTTTTCAAGTGCATCCTCACTCAAATCATCAAGGAATTCATGCGCCCAAGAGTCAATCACATCAATAGAGAAACAAGAATGACCATCATAAGGATATCTCATAGCATCAGAAATATTGAAATCAATAACTTCCCTATCAAATTCCATGGTCAATGTTCCCTTGAATACATCTATCTTTGTACGAGCATTCTTCATGAATGGTCGGCCAAGTAATATTGGTAATTGAGGGGAATGGTTCGAGTCTTCCATTTCAAACACGTAGAAGTCCGCCGGAAAGACTAGGTAATTCACCTGCACTAAAACATCCTCCAAAACACCTTTTGGATACGCATTCGATCTATCGGCCAGTTGAATGATCACTCCATCATTTTTTAATTCTCCCAAGTTCATAGATGCATATATTGAATAAGGCATGACATTTATTGATGATCCTAGATCTAACATGGCAGATTCAAAGCAAGTATTTCCTATAACACAAGGAATTGTAAAACTGCCTAGATCTTTGCACTTAGGAGGTAATTTTCGTTGCAACACAGCTGAGACATTCTTACTTACCCTTACCATTTCTTTGTTCGAAGCCCTCTTCCTTGTAATGCACAGCTCATTCAGGAACTTAGCATACTTGGAGACTTGTTTAATTGCATCTAGAAGTGGAAAGTTGACTTGCACCTTTCTGAATGTGTCAAGAATGTCTTCGTCACTCTCATCCTTCTTTGATTGCATAAACCTGCGAGGAAAGGGTGTATTGGTTGGAATAGAATTAAAAGTCATTGAATTTGAACCCAACTTACCTTTGGTGGTCGAATTAGGGTGTGTAGGTGGCTGTGGCAAAGATTGCTCAATCCTTGCCGAGGGCAGGCCTTGTTCCTTTTCCTCAGATTGCATCTTTTCGTCCTCCTTTTGATTGGATTTAGATGGGCTGGGATCAAATCCAGCTTCTTTTCCACTTCGCAAGGTGATGGCTTTGGCAGATTCGAAGCCTCCCTTTGGATTCACATCTGTTGAACTAGGTAACTTACCTGGCTCTCTACTAAATTGCCCCATGAACTCAGCCATTTGTCCCATCTGTCTCTTCAATTCAGTCACTTCTCGAGCTTGATTTTGCACTTCTTTGGCGTAATTGTGCATATCTTTGGCTTGATTTTCCTGACCCTTCGCCAACGTAGTTAATAACTGAATAACTTGAGCATTATCAAAAGACGAACCTGAGTTATTTTGGGCAGGTTGTGTTTGGGGTTGTGCGAGTGCATATGGGCTTTGATAGAATCCCGGAGGTTGCTGTCTGAATGCACTTTGTTGTTGGGTTTGTTAAGGCTCCCTCCATTTGAAATTTGGATGATCTCTCCAACCTAGATTGTATGTATTCGAGAACAGATCATTCCTTGGTTGGTTTTGACTCCCAAAACCCACGGCGTTGGCAGATTCCCACCCTTCTTTCTCGATCAACTAAGGGCACTTATCCGTGAGATGTCCATTCATTGAACCCACGCCACAAGCAGGTACACTTTGTTCTTTTGGTTTTTCAACCACCTGTGATAGAAGAGAAGTAAGATTAGCCATTTGATTTTGAAGTTAGGAAATAACATTTACCTCATTAACTTGTTACTGCCATGGGTTGTCTCTTTGACCAACGCCTTCATATTGTTGAGCATTCAATGCTCGGTTAGCAATTAAGGTCTTGGCAGCCATGGATGTTTTGTCCACCAAAGCTCCTCCCGCTGAGGCGTCTAACATTTGGCGTTCAATTGGTAGAAGCCCTTCGTAGAAATATTGAAGAAGAAGCTCATCCTTCATCTGGTGTTGTGGACATGAAGCAACAAGGGTTTTAAAACGCTCATAGTAAGTGGGAAAGGATTCACCTTGGTTTTGCTGAATGCCACTAATCCTTTTGCGTAGTACAATGACTCGAGAAGTTGGGAAAAATTTCTCCAAAAATGCCCATTTCATACTCTCCCATGATATGACAGTTCCGGGGGCTAGCTCATACAACCAATCTTTAGCCTTTTCCAAGAGAGAAAAGGGAATAGCCTTCATTTTAAGAATGCTCCCATCAACATTCACAGGGGTTATGCTCGAACAAACAACCTCGAACTCCTTCAAATGTTTATTAGGATCTTCCATGGACAACCCATGGAACTTAGGAATATGATGCAATAAACTGGACTTTAATTCGAACTCG
>VIEB01000734.1:86373-101536 GCA_006547085.1 Malus baccata | reverse complement strand
TTTCGAGGCGTTTTCCGGCCAAACCACGGAGAGTTAGACGTCGTGCGAGGTACCATTCTCTTCATCTCTTCGAGAACTACAACTTTAGTTTTTTTTTCACCCAATTTCGTTGAGTATTAAAGAAGTTATACTCATTTGAATCTTACCCAGTTTCCGGCGAGTCCGACGGCTTTCGAGGCTTTTTCCGGTGAATCCGTTTTTTTTTCACCCAATTTCGTTGAGTATTAAAGAAGTTATACTCATTTGAATCTTACCCAGTTTCCGGCGAGTCCGATGGCTTTCGAGGCTTTTTCCGGTAAATCCACGCCGAGTTAGGGGTCAAGGCAGGTATGGATGTGTTCGTCCCTTCAATACCTTCATTTTGATATAAAGTAAGTCGAAAATGGTTAAGAAATGAAGAAGTTATGACACTTTGAAGTTTACCCAGAAATTCCGGCAAAACACCCACCTGCGGCGAAACCAGTCCGGCGACGCGAGGAAGAAGACGCGCGCGTGGGCAGCGCGTATAGGTGGCGCGTGAGGGCGCGTGAGAGGTCCAAATTCCGTTCTGAAAATTGTCACGTGTTCGTGACGTCGTGTAGATCACTGTGGTATATTCACATACCCAAATTGAGCAACGTATGAGAAAGTTATTGACGAATGTTTGTGTATGTGCGTTTAAATGATGTTTTATAATTATTTTTGTATAGGTGAAAATTATACGGACGAAGAACGTAACCAAAATAAGCGAGGGGGTTACGAACCGGCTACTTATCAGTGAGTGGGCAGTTATTTTTTAGTATATATATACGTATACTTGACGTATTTCCCAGAGAACATATTTTAAAAGATATACGATTTAAGTAACCGTCATGAATGCATCATATTTTAGTATATACATTACCATAATTATGCATATTGTTGCATGGTGCTGAGGAGGTCCAGGTAAGCTACATGTGAGTAAATACATTTGATATACGTATGAAATACGATGAAATACATTTGATATACGTATAAAATACATTTGAAATCCGTATAATATATATTTGAAATACGTACGGAATACATTTGATATACGTATAAAATACATATGAAATATATTTGATATACGTATAAGATACAGTATGAAATGCATTTGATATACGTATGAAATACATTTGATATACGTATGATATACATTTGAAATACGTACGGAATACATTTGATATACGTATTGAATACATTTGATATACGTATGAAATACGATTGATATACGTTTGAAATACGATTGATATACATTTGAAATACATTTGATATACGTACGAAATACTATTGAAATACATTTGAGATACGTACGAAATATATTTGAAATACGTAAGTATATACGTTTGAAATACGTTCGATATATGATTAAAATACGTTTGAAATACGAGGGAAATACTATTGAAACATGATGAATTATACGATTGAGGTATGATTGAAGTATGAATGAGATATAATTGAGATGCAATTGTGACATGATCGAGATATGTTTATGATATGTTTGAGATATAATTGAAATGTGATTGAAATAGAATTGAGACACAATTATTGAGATATTATGCTGATAACGATCATGAGATATAGTTGAGATATGGTGAATCATATGATTGAGATGTGATTGAAAGCTCATTTACTTGCACACGTATATTAGTGCTCCCGCCCAGAGTTAGAGGCACAGCCTTCACGTGTATGTTCACCTCCCGCACCGCATGCTCGCCTTGGATCCAAGTTAGGTGCACAGCCTGTCGTATAGACCACTTATGTGGGTTCGACTTGTAGGTGACCCGCGATTTATCGCACAGCTTCACGTGATTGTAGCACTAGAGCATATTATATTATATACGATGATGAATTGCAGACCACGTGAGGTGGTATTGAATGTGTGCAGGTTAAACATATATATATACAGCCGAGGGCTGAGTTGATTGAGATGTTGATATATATTACGTATATGATTATATACTTTACTTCTGGGAAACTATACTTGTTTTACGGCGAGGGGTTAGTATATTCAAAAGAGAAAAGAAGGTTTTGAATAAGTTCGTTTTTGCTGACCCACTCAATTTTGTTTTGCGCCCCTCCAGGTTCTAAGTATCGTTTATCGGTGAATCTCGAGGTGTCAAGCTGAAGTTCTGACGAACCATCACTCATGTAGGACCAACTTCGAGTGTTGTTAAATATGTACATTTTATGTTTGACTGCACTAGACCTTGTGCTCTGGTTGTGTATTCACACTTAAACTCAAATTAGAACCTATCGTATTTGGTTTTACTTAAACTCAAATTAGAACCTATCGTATTTGGTTTTAATTTATTCGTACTTTCCTTATAAAATATCGCTCCCGCACAGCGCACATGGCTACGTCACGCTCACGTGACGGCCAGCATGCCTTGACTTCGGTCGGGGTGTGTCAATAATCTATCAAACTCAGACTTTTTCCGTACACTTTGAAGGATGGTGCAAGAAAATGGTTACTTACACTTCCATCTGGAAGCATTACTTCGTGGAACCAACTTAGTGCTACATTTTTAAGCAAATACTACCCAGCTTCAAAAACACTTGATATGCGCACTCAAATTTTAACATTTGCTCAAAAACCTAATGAAGTGATTCATGAAGCATGGGAACGTTACAAGGATTTGCTTAGAAAATGTCCACATTCAGGCATTAATGGTGACACTCAAATGAATTTATTTTACAGAGGGTTGAATTGGACTACTAAAACTCTTGTTAATGCTTCTTGTGGAGGAACATATTAAGACAAAATGCACTGCAAGCGTATCAATTGTTTGAGAACATGGCGACAGAATCTCAACAATGGGCAGTTGATATAACTCAGACCAGGGGTGTTTTTGAGATGTCCAATGGCTCACCTCATGTATCTGCACAAATGGAAAAGATGGAGAAAAAGTTAGAAAATTTTGATGCAAAATTTGACATGCTTTTACAAAGAATGGCAGTTTGACAACAGATTCACTATTAAAAGTTTTACATGGTTTTGAAGACACAAAAACTGAAGATGAAGAGGCTTTTGAGTATGTTACAGCTTTGGAAAGTGTCCCTTTACACCAACCAAAGTGGAGGCGCGTTTTGGAGAGTTTGGGAGAACCAAACACACCATTACAGCCTTCAAAAATACAACCACCTAAGCTGGAATTGAAGCCATTACCAGAACACTTAAAATATGCTTATTTGGGTGCTAATTCATCGCTGCCAGTTATTGTTTCTGCAGATTTATCTTTAGTTGAGGAAGACAAATTTCTGCGCATTTCGAGAAATTTTTAAGATGCCATTGGGTGGACAATTGCAGATATTAAGGGGATTAGCCCAACACTCTGTATGCACAGAATTTTGATAGAGGAGGGTGTGAAACCCACCATTGATGCTCAGCGCCGATTGAATCCAATTATGAAGGAAGTTGTTCGAAATAAGGTTATGAAGCTTTTATATGCTGGAATGATTTATCCAATTTCAGATAGTAAATGGGTAAGTCCTACTCAAGTGGTACAGAAACGCACTGGAATTACAGTTGTGAAAAATGACAATAATGAGCTTGTGTACACGTTTAACTACTGGGTGGCGAATGTGCGTTGACTACAGGAAGATCAATACAGGTACAAGAAAGGATCATTTTCCTTTACCCTTTACTGATCAAATGTTGGAGAGATTGGCTGGTCGGGCCTTCTATTGTTTTTTAGATGGGTATTCCGGTTACAATCAAATTCCAGTTGCACCAGAGGATCAGGAAAAGACCACCTTCATCTACCCTTTTGGTACATTTGCTTATAGAAGAATGCCTTTCAGATTATGCAATGCACCAGCAACATTTCAACGCTGCATGATGAGTATATTCTCAGGTTTGGTTGAACAAGTTGTTGAGGTATTTATGAATGATTTTTCTATTTTTGGGGATTCGTTTGATCATTGTTTGCAGAATTTATCTTTGGTTCTTGAGCGTTGCAAAGAAACTAATTTGGTATTGAATTGGGAGAAGTGTCATTTTATGGTTAAACAAGGCATTGTTTTAGGGCACTTAGTATCTAGCAAGGGTATTGAAGTTGATAAAGCTAAGATTGATGTTATTGCTAAGTTGCCACCTCCTACTACTGTGAAGAGTATTCGTTCGTTTCTTGGGCATGTTGGGTTTTACAGATGGTTTATCAAGGATTTCTCCAAGATTAGTCAACCCTTGTGTAACTTATTGGCTAAGGATGCACAGTTTGTTTTTGATGATGCATGTTTGGAGGCTTTCAACAAATTGAAAACATTCCTAACTTCAGCACCAATTATTGCAGCTCCGGACTGGAACTTACCGTTTGAATTAATGTGTGATGCATCCAATTATGCAGTTGGAGCAGTTCTTGGACAGCGAAAAGACAAGATTCCTCAAGTCATTTATTACGCCAGCAGAACTCTCAATGATGCACAGTTGAACTATGCAACCACAGAGAAAGAATTGTTAGCAGTTGTTTTTGCATTAGAGAAATTTCGTTCTTATTTAATTGGGGCTAAGGTAATTGTCTACACAGATCATGCTGCTTTGAAGTATTTATTCTCTAAAAAGGATGCTAAACCTCGGCTTATTCGGTGGATTCTTTTACTTCAAGAGTTTGATTTGGAAATTAGGGACAAAAAAGGCAGTGCAAATCTGGTGGCTAATCATTTATCAAGATTAATAAATTCTGCTACTGCAGAAGAAGACACATTGCCTCTTAATGAAAATTTTCCTGATGAACAGTTGTTGGCTATCCAGCACAAAACACCATGGTTTGCAAATTTGGTGAATTATTTGGCTAGGGGAGTATTTCATCCAGATTTTAGTTATCAACAGAAAAAGAAATTTTTGGCAGATGTGAAATTTTATTTTTGGGATGAGCCGTATCTATACAAATATTGTCCAGATTAGATTATTCGCAGATGTATTCCAGAAGAGGAACAGAACAGTGTTTTAAAGTTTGCACATCATTATGCTTGTGGTGGACATTTTGGACCTAAAAGGACAACAACTAAAATTCTACAAAGTGGGCTGTTTTGGCCTTCTCTTTTTAAGGATGCTAATAATTGGTGTAAATCTTGTGATCGGTGTCAAAGAGTGGGAAATCAGTCCAAACGGAATGAGATGCCACAACATGGTATTTTAGTTGTTGAATTATTCGATGTTTGGGGTATTCATTTTATAGGACCATTCCCATCTTCACATGGCAATCAGTATATTTTGGTGGCGGTTGAGTATGTTTCTAAGTGGGTCGAGGTGATTGCAGCACCAACTAATCAGGGATCAGTGGTGATAAAATTCCCCCAGGGGGTTATTTTTCTACGGTTTGGAATCCTGCGAGTTATACTTAGTGATTGGGGAAAGCATTTTATTAATACACAATTTACTACATTACTTGCAAAATATGGGATAACTCATCGTGTTGCCACTCCTTACCATCTACAAACATCAGGACAAGTTGAGGTTTCAAACAGGGAAATAAAGCGTATTTTGGAGAAAACAGTTGGCTTCACTCGTAAAGATTGGAGTTTGAAATTAAATGATGCACTTTGGGCATATAGAACAGCATTTAAAACACTGATTGGAATGTCCCCGTTTCGGCTTGTGTATGGCAAGGCTTGTCATTTACCTATGGAGTTAGAACATAAGGCGTTTTGGGCTATTAAGGAGTTAAATTTTGCTTACGATTCAGCAGGGGAAAAAGCGTAAGTTACAGCTCAATGAGCTTGATGAAATTCGTCGTGATGCTTATGAAAATGCACGCATATACAAAGACAAAACAAAAGCATTCCATGACCAACAAATTCTCAGGAAAGAGTTCCAGCCAGGGCAGAGAGTGTTATTATTCAGTTCCAGATTAAAGTTATTTCCAGGGAAATTGAAATCCCATTGGAATGGGCCCTACTTGGTTACTAAGGTTTATCCACATGGAGCAGTTTATCCACATGGAGCAGTTGGTTACTTGGCAACACATTCAAGGTGAATGGTCACAGGCCGAAACCATATTTGGAGTCACCCTTCAACAATGCAACCGAGTCAGTGACTCTGAAGGATCTGGTGATTTAACCACCGGGTTTCTGTTCAGTCTAGCTACAGACGTTAAATAAAGCGCTTATTAGGAGGCAACCCAATTTTCCAACGCTTTCTCTACTTTTTGTCTCTTTTATTTCATTATTTTCAATCTAGATGCATCTAAATTCCTAGGCTGTCTTTTAGTTTTAACAATAATAAAAAAAAACAAAAAATAAATAAATAAATAAAAAGTTTTTACTTGTTTAATTTTTAATTTAGAGTTACTATTTTCTATATTCTATCTCTAATTTCATAATGTGGGTTTTTGCAGACAGCAACCAAAGCAACCACGCATTTATGTACAAAGATTATTCTAGGCTGGAATCATGCACCCAGCAGCAAGTCTACATTACCATCAACCACATTCTTAGACTATGCTGACATATAATGCAGAAGTTACAAAGCTCTTGCGGAATCTCAGTTCCAGCCACAAAAGGATAGAACATTATACCTCTGTTTTGCTATGCGGCCATTCTTCAATGCAAACCTTAGACGCCATTGAGCTGCTTTTGTGGATATCCAGTGTTCCTACAACAAAACAAATCAAGTTGATAAATAATGAGGAGCTATCATTATTTTTATGCAGATCTAGACCTTTTAGTTCGAAGAAGCCGAGTGTGCTGTTATTTAAGTTTGGGGGCGAGCTTTTTATCCATCCTCAGAACGGGTCAAGTCCAAAAGGTTCGTACATATGTTCAGGGGTGATCCAGGTTGTCATTCCCAAATATTATGGGGAGAAACAGTGTTATCAGTCCAAATGGTCCGCATACATAGTCCTTATTCAGATCTCAGTGTTATTTATTTTGTCCAGTAACAACAGTCTCCAGTTATTCCTTATATTCAATATGGGGGGATCTCATAGATAATACATGCATGCCATACTCATCTACATACGTTTACACATTCAACATGAAGGCTAGCAGAGATAAGGGTTATACCTTTCAACTCTGAAGTCGCTGCCACTTGGACGCTTGTTTTTCCATTTTGAGCCGCTGAATCTGCAACTTGGGTGTTCTTTTCTCTCGAGTATCAACTGGATCCAAGCTATCTACGCACAGAGAGATAGAAATTTGAGATATGAACTGACATTTCACCTTATCTTTGCGGTACGTAGTAAGAACATTTCAAAACACGTGTTTGTACCTTTTGCATGCTCGGATCTGTGCGGTTCGAGAGGTTTCTTTTGTTTTTCTCCCTACAGATGACGAATCCGTGAGCATCCTACACACATTTTCTCTCCGACTGTCATCATTCATGTAAACCAGCAGATCTTCAACATGCAAGAATAGCACAGTCACATCCGAGAATCCTCGCAGGAAAAATGGTTGCATGTGTTAATTCTTTTGCTTTTCCATGAAACGCACCAGAAATATAACTCAATGGTAGCTAGAAAGAAAATTTTACCTTCGGGATTTCGGTTTTTGAATCCAGATTTAGTGTAGATGACGACTTCCGTGAACGGGACCGAGAGCCAATGCAGCCTTTGCATTCTCAGATTGGGCGATTTGGAGACAATGGTGAAGTGGCTAAAGTATGAATGCCCGGTTGAGAGAGAGGGTTCTTTTCATAAAATGAGAGAGAGATCTGACCTTTCATTTGGAATCCTAAGGAGCTCAAGCATGGATGCGTGCCATGTGTACAAATCTAGCTTCCCCAATGTCTGTTCTGAGATGGGTCTTTGAATTAATTAGAGGGGAGAGCCGTTTGGCCCTTGACTCGAGGTGCAGGGAATCCAATGCTTTTCAAAAGCTGGTGCTAGGTTTTGGTGCGCATGTGAAGTGTAGGTGTGCTGTCTGTATGGGTTAAAATTTTTTTGCTATTATTGGACCTTTGTTTTGCGGGCTAGGCTCCACTTCCATTGTTCCCTAATCGGCCCATGTGTTTTCTCACCAAGGCCCAAATTCTGTCTTGCACAATGGATTTCCATTTCAAACCAGGTGCACTCTTTTCTTTATCTTTTCTTTCTTATTTATTTATTTATTTTATTTTATTTTATTTTATTTTATCACTTTGCATTTCGTTTTTGTTGGTTGTCTTTCCTATCTTTTAATTCTTGTTAGGTTTAATTAGGTTTTGTTTTACTATTTAATTTTCTTTGTAAGGTTGTTTCTTTATTTTTTTTTTTCCACACCTTGAGGACAAAGTGTGCAATAAGTTTGGGGGTGGGAAATAACATTTTAGGTTTTAAATTTTTGTGTCAGGTTAAATTTTTCATTCTTCTTAAGTTAATATCCATAGATTATTTTAAACATTAGAACAAATAGACATGGTGAAGATTAATCCCACAGTAGAGTCTTTTCTATTTATCGTTGCTTAGACACTAATTCATGAATTATACTTTGAACTTTGCACATCACACCAACATGGTTTGTGGGGAGTGAGATTGAAACACTTGCTTTTAGTCTAAGTTTATTTTTAATTTTTGTTTTAAGTAAAGTCAATTATTATTGTGAATAAAGTAATAATTGTCTCACCCGAGGTTTTGCCTAGTAACTGGGCCAGTCCTGCCTAATCAGCAGTGATTATCACGCCAAACGGTAGAGTTTTGGCATGGGGCATGGTGGTTAGTTGGTTTCGTAGCCTTTTCAGCTCGAGTTAATAAGTCCTTAGGGGTGTTCTACACCTAGTGCCCTAAAGCCCTAGTGGTTTGGGAGTCATTGACCTAAAGCTCGCTACATGGGTTGTATTGAAAGCTTAAGTGAACCGACATTGCACAACCACTACTGTTACTGAGAAAAAAAAATTGTTATATATGAAAAGAAAAAAAAAAGAGAAAAAAAATTAATTAAAAAGAAAAAGAAAAAAGCTATATTCAAAGTTAGTATGTGTGAAATAAAGAAGGACGAGAGGTAAGGGCTTTAGTCGAGTCTCTTTAACTATGTTGGTTCACTTTACACCAAAGGAAATTTGAGAATTCTTTTCTAATTGATTCTAAATGGCTTAGACTCTGTGGTGGGATTGGTTGGAACTTTTGAAAAGATGTTCTAGTTTTTTAAATTTGCCATGGATTGCAACTTGAAGATGGAAATTTTGTCTTGGTTAAGTTTTAACTAGTTGTCTAGTTTGTTAAGTTTTTATTTTTGTTTGAGTCTTGTTTTGCTTGAGGACAAGCAAAAAGCTAAGTTTGGGGGTATTTTGATGAGTAGATTTTATATTATATATTTTACCCTAATCTTAGTATATTTTGGTTAATATTTTGAAATAATTTTGATACTTTGAATTTTATTTTCAATATAGGATGTTCAACTTCCTCTGGAGCAAAACAGCAGCAAATAGACGAATTTTGGAGTAATTCCAGTTGGAGGACGTTCATGAGTCACTTAGCTTGATTGTATCAAAATCATCAAAACAATATATTCACTAACACTTAAGAGTTTATTCATACTTTCATTAAGTATAACATAAGATTTTGTGGTATCTACTAGTGTGAATATTTTAAATTGAAGAACGAGTTCATTCATTGTATTCATATAGGGTCAAGAAGTGTAGCTGCAAAAAATCATCAAAATCGAAGTTAAAATAACCGTTAAATCGTGATTTTTCATTGATAACCATCGAAATATTTTGTCCCGTTACTTCATCTTTGAATGTTTGTTTTCTGCAATTTTTGGCCTATGCGATCTCGAAGTATATACAAACATGTTTGACGGTTGGATCGTTGAAACTAGTTTCGTAGAATGCGTATCCCGTCAAAACAATAGATTCACTAACACTTAAGAGTTTATTCATACTTTCATTAAGTATAGCATAAGATTTTGTGGTATCCACTAGTGTAAATATTTTAAATTGAAGATCGAGTTCATTCATTGTATTCGTATAGGGTCAAGGAGTGCTACTGTAAAAAATCATCAAAATCGGAGTTAAAATAACCGTTAAATCATGATTTTTCGTTGATATCAGTAAAAAAGTTTTGTTATGTTACTTGATCTCTGAATATTTATTTTTTGGGATTTTTAGCGTATGCGATCTTGAAGCATACACAAACAAGTTTGATAGTTGGATTGTTGAAATTAGTTTCGTAGAATGCGTATCCCATCAAAACGATAGATTCACTAACACTTAGAGTTTATTTATACTTTCATTAAATATAATATAAGATTTTGTGGTATCCATTAGTGTCAATATTTTAAATTGAAGATCGAATTCATTTATTGTATTCATATAGGGTCATGGAGTGTAACTGTAAAAAATCATCAAAATTGGAGTTAAAATAACTGTTAAATTGTGATTTTTCGTTGATAATTGTCAAAAAGTTTTGTCCCATTACTTGATCTCTGAATGTTTAATTTTTGCAATTTTTGGCGTATGCGATCTCAAAGTATATACAAACATGTTTGACAGTTGAATTGTTGAAACTAGTTTCGTAGAATACGTATCCCATCAAACAATAGATTAACTAACACTTAAGAGTTTATTCATACTTTCATTAAGTATAACATAAGATTAGTGTAAATATTTTAAATTGAAGATCAAGTTCATTCATTGTATTCATATAGGGTCAAGGAGTGTAGCTATAAAAAATCATCAAAATCGAAGTTAAAATAACCGTTAAATCGTGATTTTTCGTTGATAACCGTCGAAAAGTTTTGTCCTGTTTCTTGATATCTGAATATTTGTTTTTTTGCAATTTTTTGCTGATGCGATCTCGAAGCATATACAAACAAGTTTGACAGTTGGATCGTTGAAATTAGTTTCGTAGAATTCGTATCCATCAAGTTCAATGGTGTATATATATATTTATTGAGTAGATTTAAATTTATTTATTTTGTACATGTAACACTTAAGAAATTGAATGATATGTATATTTAAGCCGATCCAATGGTCACCAATTTTTAATATTTAATTTAATATATATATATATATTTATTATAGTATTTTTTTAGGGTTATAAAATTATAAGATTAATATTTTGCTTATTGTATATCGTGTTACCCACGTGTATACCCGAACCAACCATTTATCTTAACCAGTGCTTATCGGGTTACCCGATAACGACCCGATTCGTTATCGTGTCGACCCGAACATCTGTTAATTTCGTGTCGTGTCGGGTTATTGGGTTGTGTCAGGAATTGCAAGGCCTGCCTGCACCCAGTCCACAAAAATATTAGAAAATGGAAATGAGCGAAGGACCTGTAGTAGAAAATTCTAATCTATAGTATCAAAAGCCTTCTTAATGTCAAACTTTACTGCAACATTCCCACCAAAGCATTTAGCATCAAGAAGATTCATACATTCAGATGTTAAAATAATAGAATCTGAAATCGAAAGACCATTTGTAAAAGCACTTTGTTGAGGTGAAATAATACGAGAAGTGATAGGCCCCAAACGATCAGCAGCAATAATTTTAGTAATAATCTTGAAAGAAAAATTGGCCAGGGCAATGGGCCACATTTAGGAAACAGAGTCAGCATTTGGGACCTTAGGAATAAGCATAATCATGTTGGAATTGAAATGAGGAAAGACCAAACCATGCTAAAAAAAACTACGAACAACACTAACCACTTCTTGACCCACAATTCTCCAGCAATTAACAAAAAAAAAACCTCCAAAACCATCTGGGCCAGGCGAACTAAAAGAATCCGTTCAACAAATTGTTTTAAAAATTTCCTCTTTTGATGGAAGAACAGTGAGGGCAAGATTATCATCCAACGAAACTAATTGGGGGATAACCCTTTCCATCAGACCTGTATTAACCACATTATTATCAGCTGAAAACATGTTAGAAAAATAAGAGATGATATGATCCTTAATAGCATTTTGATCCTCCAACATCACTTCCCCGTTAGGAATGTGTGAAAAAGAATGATGAAGCTTCCTATAGTGAATCATGGAGTGAAAAAAAGAAGTATTGCGATCACCATCAGATAGCCAACGAACATGAGATTTGTCCCTTAAAAAAATACCTTGAATCCGAAGGCGTCATGAGCCTTTAAACGCAATTCCTCGTCCTTGGACAATCTATCATCTGTAGGGCCCAAAGTATCAATTTCATTTTGAATAAAATCAATATCACTCATTGCAGAATCCACATTCACATGAATATTACCAAAACGTGACCGGTTCCAAGTTTTCAAATTTTGTTTCAAGTTGCGAAGCTTAGCGGATAACACAAATATTGGACAACCCAAAAAGTTGGAGTCATGCCACATAGTGGCTACAAATGCCATAAAATCAGGATGCTTGAACCAAGCTCTTTGAAAACGAAATGGGGACCGAGCAACCACCTCCGCCTTTGAAAAAGACAATAATAAAGGGCAATGATATGAACATAAGCGAGTGAGAGTAGAAAATTCTGAAATAGACCACGTCTCGATCTAAGAAAAATTGCATAGGCACCGATCTAAACGCATCTCAACTTACCTGTGAACCCCACAACCCCTAGTGTATGATAACCCTTTTGTAGGAAGGTGGACCAATTCACAAACCGAAGACATCATCTGAAATTCAGAACATGAGTTAGCATAAACATAAGCACCCAAAACACAGTTGAAATCACCAATGATAGCCCATGGACCGTTAACAAAGAAAGACTTCACATAAGCAAGATCATACCACAACTGATGTCGTGCAACCACCGTTGTTTTAGCACAAACATAAGCAATTGTACAAGATACTGAATCCAAGATACAAGAAACTGTAAGTTGTTGATTAGTTACGGAAAGCACAATTGGAGTGACATCAACATGACAAAGTAACCAAAGATTAGGTTCTTGAGATCCACGATCATTGGTAGCCACAGGAAACAATCTCAAAGCTCTCCACATGGAAGGCTTAATGGAAGATAAAGAGACAAAGGGCTCTAATAAACAAAGCATAAAAGGATGGTGAGAACGAACCATTCGCGCTATAACCTGACAAGTGGAAGCATTTGCTACCCCGCGGGCATTCCAATATAGTAACTTCATAAAGAAGGCTTAGTTTTAGCCATAAAGGCCCTGGTGCCATGAGGCTCATTACATATAAGACCAGATTATTTTTTCTTTCTTTTAGAGACAACTGGGGTAAAGCCATCATCATCATTAGATCTTATGTGACCAACCATAACATCAACCTCATCAGCTAATGGATTTGCAACTAGAGTCATATTATTTGCAGCCTATGTAAAAAAATTGACATTCGTAACCAATGTCGCATTATTCACAACATGGTCTAATACCGGAGTACTCACATCGACAACTGGAGTCACCTCGGTAGTTAAACTCATATTACCGACATCAGCTACTGATGCAAAATTGTTCAAATCAGACTAAACAGGAACAACAACCATAGTCAGGAAACTTATGGGATCAACACTCTCAAGCATAGAATGATCAGACTCTAAACGAGTTATAACAGGGACTATAGGAATATCAAAGGCAGTTTGCTTCACAAAAGAAGGACCTTCTCTGTCATCGGGTAAATTTGGTTGAGTTGGCTCAATAACTACCTTTTTACCAGCATCCTTTGGGACATACTTACTTACCACTCTTTCACGCTTATGTCAATGGTGAGACCTTGATCTACTACGCCCCTGTGATGGAGAGTTTTCCCCTTGTTTAACTCTACAATTCTGGATGTGAGGTCCAATATTGCCATAGCTAGAACAAATAGATGAGAACTTTTCAAATTCAAGACTCACCAACAAAGAATCACCATGAGCATGCTCCACTAAAATCTTAAAAGGTGGATTAATTGAAAGATCCACATCAATTAAAACCCGAGCATACAGCCCAATGCTCTTGTTCAAAGTTGCAGGATCAATCTTAATTGGAGTACCTATTCGTGATGCAATTTCAAATAAGGTTGTGGGGTCCCAATATTCAAGACCCAGATCCCAAAACCACACCCACAATTGTACAGTAGTGTTTTTGAAATTGTTTGGGGAAAAATTGGGGGTCTGTTTGGGATAAAATCTGAACTTTGGGCCAGAGAGAAGTCAGCCCAAACCCAAGGCCCAGAGGAAAACTTAGGAGGCAGGAAAGGGGCTTTCGGCTGGGCACAAATTACAAAGGCCACCTGCTTACCTGCTCAAAGACCACAGAAGGTAGGCTGATCAGACCCTGCACAGCCCAATAAAGTACTTTATTGGGGGCATTCATGTAAAAAGGATGGTGAGTCATCACCAAACCGCATTCGGGCACAACTGTAGCTACAGGAACCCAAGCCAAAGTCGTCTATAAAAGGAGGAAGAGAAGACAGAATTAAGGACACTCAAACAAACAAACAAAAGCCAAAACTCTGCTCAAGCCAGATTTGCCTTCAACGAAGCTGTAGTCAGTAAGCCTTCATCCCATTCGGGATAAACCTTCCCAAACCCCTGTAATAGCTCTGCGACCTTGTTCACACTCATGGTGGTATCGATTCATTTTGTATCCTCTTTTCCCCTCTCAACCCCTCTAAAAGCTTTCAGACCTCTGACAGAGCCACAAAGATAGATTTTGTAAGAAGTTCAGCCTTAGCCGATAAGGTTCAAACTTGCCCGACTATCTTTGCTCTATCTTTGTCTTTTCTTTCTTTTCAAAGCACAATAACATGTTATATATTCCCAGTTATATACAAGTTATTTCCAGCAAAGGCGTAATGAAAATGGGTCTTCAGCACTTGAATCCGATTTGAAGATCTCGTCAGTCAGAGTTCAAATCAGATCTAGGTCTTAAGCCCGCGGGCATGTAATCTACAGATCAGTTTAAAAGTCCTTGGCCTCAAGGCATAAAAAAGAACTCTATGTGGACTTAACCCATCCACGACAATCCTTGATAAGCGAGAAGTCCGAAGTTACTTGGGGCGCAAGTAATCAATCTATTTCTCCGTTTTATTGCTATTATATCTTGATTCGTAGAAAAGGCTTAAGCATGGAGTGAATTCTGATAGAAAGCCTCAAGGCCTACACCTAAGGCCCCACGAAGGCATCTATTTGGATTCATTCCATGTTGCGGTCTAGTTGGTCCGAGTATAAGGATTAACTCTGATGGGAAGCCTCAAGGCCTATACCTAAGGCCCCACACAGGCACTCATTTGGGTTCGTCCTACTTCTTGGATTCAGACAATAAAAGTATAATAGTGATAAGCCTCGGGCACCCATAAAGACCAAATCTGATGCGTCTAAGCGCTGGTTTA
>VIEB01000734.1:69292-81471 GCA_006547085.1 Malus baccata | reverse complement strand
TCCTCACCAGGGGCATCTTGGAAGGCTTGGTCAGAAAACCAAGGGTACCTCCTCAAGACCGATGCACCCCATTCCAAGTCTGACCGAGTCTTGCAGACTCGAAAAAAGAAGAAGCATGCAAAGGTGGAATGATCGACAGGAGGAGCTTCAGCCAGGATTCGGGCAGGAGCTACACCCTTCGGAAACTCTAGATTGAAAGCCCGAAATTCTGGAAAATACCATTGTAGCCAAATCTGTATCATCCAGATGGGTCCGTTCAAGTTGGTCTCAAAGGGCTCATCCCGGGTCATTTCAAAAAGGAGGTGATAAAGATGGGAGAGAAGGAATGGACCTGTGGCAACATCGTCAAAATTATGAAGAACCTCTACCAAGGGGATCCATTCTACCCGCACCCCCTTGGATTTATTGGGGAAGACATGTTTGTTGAGCCAGTAAAGAAGAAAGTACATATGCTCTTGATCTTTGTCGGCTTGAGGAGAGCCTGCCCCGAAGTTCTCCTTCACAAAAGGGATGAACCCTTTGAAGGAGGTCCCATAACTCTTGAAAGTAACTGAATTATATCTCAGAGGGAGGAAGGAGATAGAAGAACTTGAGCTCCCGGTGGTAGATGATGGAACCCAATCTTGGGTAACATCTATCACCCTGCCCGACGGCCTTAACCCGAAGACCTGGGCCATATCAAGAATGGTGGGAGACATGGGACCCATACGAAAATCGAAGGTGTTTGTACCTGTGTTCCAAAAAAGGAGGGCAGAAGTCAGCAACTCGAGCTTAGGGGCAATGGAAGTCTTCGAAAGCATAATCAGTTCGTAGATGCTTGAAGGAAGGCTCCAATTCATCAATCCATTGGGCCCAGGCAGGATCATTCATCAAGGGAAAGCCTCGACGATGACAAGACGACTTAGAAGAAGAAATGCCCGAGTCGGCCAAATAGGGATTTGGGGTAAACCAGTTTTCCCTAGGCATATTGCTTTCTACTACTGAGGGGACCTGAGAAATCCAGGCGGGACCCAAAGATTGAACCCCCTGCGTCTCAAAGAAAAGTTCAGAATGCAGACCTGCCCACGGGCGATGCAACCCGTTGAGCAGACGGCGTAGAGTGGAAATTCCGTCACCAGACTCGTAAGAAGGTAGGGTTTGGCCGGATCCTGAAGCCATTTAATGAAGACCGTGGGGGAGAAAAACAAGGAAAACGATAAAAATGCAACCTCGTCGGGCAACAAGAAAGAAATGATGGAAGAACTAGGAAAGTTTTTTTTTTCACAGAAGGTTTTCTTTTTACGAAACACAGAGAACGGAGAAGTTCAATCGCAAGGGTTCCAAGAGTTCCAAGGGTTTAAAAAAGGGTCTCTTTCAATTAATATTGGCGCCTGGGATTCCAGTTTTAATATCAATTGAAGGGGGCACTGTTTGGGATAAAATCTGAACTTTGGGCCAGAGAGAAGTCAGCCCAAACCCAAGGCCCAGAGGAAAACTTAGGAGGCAGGAAAGGGGCTTTCAGCTGGGCACAAATTACAAAGGCCACCTGCTTACCTGCTCAAAGACCACAGAAGGTAGGCTGATCAGACCCTGCACAGCCCAATAAAGTACTTTATTGGGGGCATTCATGTAAAAAGGATGGTGAGTCATCACCAAACCGCATTCGGGCACAGCTGTAGCTACAGGAACACAAGCCAAAGTCGTCTATAAAAGGAGGAAGAGAAGACAGAATTAAGGACACTCAAACAAACAAACAAAAGCCAAAACTCTGCTCAAGCCAGATTTGCCTTCAACGAAGCTGTAGTCAGCAAGCCTTCATCCCATTCGGGATAAACCTTCCCAAACCCCTGTAATAGCTCTGCTACCTTGTTCACACTCATGGTGGTATCGATTCATTTTGTATCCTCTTTTCCCCTCTCAACCCCTCTAAAAGCTTTCAGACCTCTGACAGAGCCTCAAAGATAGATTTTGTAAGAAGTTCAGCCTTAGCCGATAAGGTCCAAACTTGCCCGACTATCTTTGCTCTGTCTTTGTCTTTTCTTTCTTTTCAAAGCACAATAACATGTTATATATTCCCAGTTATATACAAGTTATTTCTAGCAAAGTCATAATGAAAATGGGTCTTCAGCACTTGAATCTGATTTGAAGATCTCGTCAGAGTTCAAATCAGATTTAAGTCTTAAGCCCGCGGGCATGTAACTTAAAAGATCAGTTTAAAAGTCCTTGGCCTCAAGGCATAAAAAAGAACTCTATGTGGACTTAACCCATCCACGACAATCCTTGATAAGCGAGAAGTCCGAAGTTACTTGGGGCGCAAGTAATCAATCTATTTCTCCGTTTTATTGCTATTATATCTTGATTCGTAGAAAAGGCTTAAGCATGGAGTGAATTCTGATAGAAAGCCTCAAGGCCTACACCTAAGGCCCCACGAAGGCATCTATTCGGATTCATTCCATGTTGTGGTCTAGTTGGTCCGAGTATAAGGATTAACTCTGATGGGAAGCCTCAAGGCCTACACCTAAGGCCCCACAAAGGCACCCTTTCAAATTAGGAAGCCTCAAGGCCTATACCTAAGGCCTCACAAAGGCACCTGTTGTATCTAACCTAGTTTCTCGGGCGTATGCATATTCAATCAAAGCTTAACATCCATTCAACATCTGCCATATTGAAGATGGCAGTGGCACGCCTGAGCACGACGAAGTTAATCTTGATTGTGAGCCTTAAGGCCTATACCTAAGGCCCCACAAAGGCACCTGTTGTATCTAACCTAGTTTCTCGGGCGTATGCATATTCAATCAAAGCTTAACATCCATTCAACATCTGCCATATTGAAGATGGCAGTGGCACGCCTGAGCACGACGAAGTTAATCTTGATTGTGAGCCTTAAGGCCTATACCTAAGGCCCCACAAAGGCACCCTTTCAAATTAACTCTGTCCTTCTCTTTCAGAATTGCCCGACGAGCCTTGCCCGAAGTGTGTCTTGCCCGACCAAGATCTGCCCGACAAAGGCTTGCCCGATCGAGCCCGAGAAGAAAGCAGAAGTACGACAGATACCCTCAACCGACGCCATTCTCCCAAGGGAGCTGTGTGCTCATCCCCCAGGAATCTCCTGCGACGAACAGGGTCCATTGGTAAAACCTCAAGTTGCTAGGTTGAAGAGAAATAACACCACCTACCTAAGCGTGTTGCATATCTTCTGGGGTTGCAAATTGGAAAACATAAAAAGCCTTCACCATAGGGATAGACCGCCAGGATTGCAAGGAAGGCCATAACTTCTTTAAACGAATGACCATGTCCTAAGTAAGCCATGGCTGATTTCCTTTTTGCAGCAAGACTCTACCCACGAGATTATGCGTGCACTTGTCAAGACTCCTCTGATAGGAATCTTTCGAAATCTGAATAGAGACTAAACCACCCTTTATTGTAGGCACCAACAAAGTATCAATCTTAGGTTGTGGTGAAACCGTAGAAACTCGAGATGCATAGGATGGCTTCAAAGGAGATGAATTCAAATTGGCTAGAAACAACCAGGGAATTATAGGAAGATGATCACCCATGATGTAAGCGGCCAAATTTAAGAAGAGGAAGACGAAGAAACCCTAAGATTTTCTCGAACCCTCATCATTCCTATTTGAAGTATATACACTACTAAGAGAAGTTTTGCATTCCTTCTGAATTTGGACTTTATAGTTATCTTAGACTCTTTGGATAACTATGGACTTATAAGGTTAATTCAACAATGAGTCAACATTGTTGAATAAGATCTAGGGAAGGTAGTGTCGTTTTAATTATGCGCTTTCAATCCAATTAAAATATTTTTCATTGAGTCATTAGAAACGAAAGACAATCATTCATTGCTAATTAGGGTGTTGGACCCAACATTTCTTAGTCTCATTAAAACCCCTTTTAATGTCTCCTTACCATTAGTTAAAGAATCTGTAGTCTAGCACTAGAGGGATTCAACTAATAGAGAAGTAATAAGAATCACAAACCGATTTGTACACATTCCTACAAATTACCATATACTAAGGGGGAGAGAAAAATTAAAGTCTAACGTGTTGTGGTCCAATTGAATTGGTAATTAAAACACTTTCCCAAGGTTCAAACCATTTGAATTTAACGGCCTATCACATAGCTCAATTTTTGTTTAAGGCACAAGTCCATAACCAAACATTTTTCTAACTACTTAATCACATTAAATAATTAAATTGGAATGCAACATAACAATTAGATTTAGTACATATGGGAATAATTTTATAATGAGTTTAAACTACAAACAAAAATAAAATATCAATACATTTTTGTCCTCTAGTGTGGTGGGGCCAAAATGCAAATATAGAAAGTTATGGGTGAAACCGCAAATATTAGAAAGTAGATTAGATCCACCAAACAAGAGACTCAATTCCGCACTCATGCTGAGTCGTTGAACTTATCCACCAAGGGATTTGTTTATAATCAACTTTTTAAAATTGCAAAAGAGCCCACAAAGGTCTCATCAATAGGTATGGCCGATTATGGTGATGGGGAGAGGGAGAAGGTCAAACTTTTTCCATTATTTCAAAAGAGGCTTTTTAGCCAAAATGATCACTGAGATTCACATAACTCCTCACGTTGGTCCCTAAGATTTGAAATCAATAGAATTGGTCCCTAAGTTTGTGCACAATCAATTGTTTTGGTCCTTCCATGAAAAATCTCCATAAAATAAGGGTAAAATGACAAAAATATCCTCAATTTTTGTCAAATCATTTTGGCCTATTGTTTATTAAATTAAGGTTAATTTTATCATTTTGATCCTTATTTAACATAATTTTTTATCCAAGGACTAAAATGATTGATTGTGGACAAACTCAATGACCAATTCTATTGATTTCAAATCTCAGGGACCAAAGTGAGGAGTTGTGCAAATATCAAGGACCATTTTGGCTAAAAAGCCTTTAAAATAAAATAAGAGCCCATACTTTCCCTTGTTACCTTTTGTACTTGTTGACCTTAAAGGTATGGTTTGGGTATGGTGTCCTAGTCTAGTCTAGGATGGAAGAAATCAAGGAAAGTTCTTGAAACAAAGTTTAATACCCAAATACAAAAGCAAAGGATGAACACCAAGAACAAAACCATGAAAACAATTTCAAGATTTGCACTTTCATGGTGGTTTTTCAAACCAAAAACAAAAGTGACCTTGGCTTTCTAGTTTAAAAGAGTGTGTGTGTGTGTGTGTGTGTGACTCAAAAGAAACACAAACACAAGCCCAAAAACACCCCCAAAACCGTACCCTCCCCTATAGTAGAAAAGCCCCAGATTTTTGTTCAAAACTCACTCTTCATTCATGTATCCAAAACACTTTTTGCATACATAACTTTTCAACTCTTGAAAAACAAAAGATAAACATATCTAGAATGAAGAACTAGTATGTTAAAAACAAAATCAAAACCCATATGCATAAAATCCAAAATGACACATCAAATATAAACATTGGCTCTTGATACCATTTGAAGGGAAATATTGAGATTTCTATGGGATTTCTAGTGACTAGCATGGATATATAGTTTCTAAATTTATATACATAAGCAACGGAAGCATATTATCACATATTATCAAAGCTATAGTCATGCAAATCTCATTCAAGAAGCATAGGTTCATAAGTGATACATCAAACAAAATATTGAAGAACAAAGTGAAGGTTGAGTTTTATACCTCATAATCTAGACTTTAGACGAAGGATGGACCACGTCCAAGATCTTTGTTCTTTGAACTCCTTGAGTCTACCCTCCCTCCTTGCTTCCTCCACCGCGAAGATTTAGAGCTCCTTGGTTCTTCTTAAGCCTCCAAGTGTAGAAGACCTCTAAAGATCCACACCCACTAGTGTAGTGAGATGGATGAGTGGATGACCAAAAGGAGAAAAGATAATTAGTTTTTTTTCTCCCCTTGGTGGCCAGCTATGTGTGTGTGTGTGGAGGGAGAGAGAGAGAGAGAGAGAGAGAGAGAGAGAGACTTGTTTTCTCTATATGTGAAAAGAATACCCAAAAGCCCTTAAAATACTTTTTCACTCAAACTCCTCCATAGAGGTGGGACAAGTGAGTCAACAAATTGACTTTTACCTTTTCTTTTCTTCACCCCAATAGCCTGCCCTCTTAGTGATTTTTTTTGGGCTTTGGGATTTTATCATTTCAAGCCACTCTATCCTTGAATAAAAGCCCAATGGGTTTAGGCCCAATAGGCCCGAATGAACCCGAACTTTTCTTTAAGTCCGAAATGATCTTTCATCGCTTCTATGATTTATTTAGACTTTCGAATTAATCATAACATTTAATTAATTCCATCATCCTTTAGTTATCACACCACACGAGTGTATCGGTGTACCATCGTTTTAGATTCTAATTAGTGAGGCAATGAGGTGATTGGTATCAATCCAATTGATTAGTACTTATACAATCACTTAGTGATTTAAAACTTATTTTTAATTCTCCTTCTTCTTTGATGACTACTTATTTAATCATTTAGAAGGACTCACAAGCCATGAGTGACATCTAACCATATATCATGGCTACCCAAGCTAATGTAAAATTTGGTTAAAAACCTATTCAGTTGGAATTACAATGTAACTCGATCATTCTCTAAATCAATTCTCTCAATCACATTACTAGGGTATGGATACTTTATGTCAAACCCCTAATGTGATTAAACTATGTTATATGATTCAATTGAGTCGTACAGTAATGCCTTCCATTATTATGCTCGATACTTCTGGCAAAGATTCCGAAATCATATCTTCAAGTATTCTTCCTCTCGTACTGAGGATTATAGATTTCTTGTTGAACATTCATATGTGTACATGATTAGACAGCTTAACCCCAACAAATACTCTCAAATGGAATGCCTTTGACACCGTCAAAGATCAAGGACCTAACCACTGGACAACTATAATGTCTCAGGTCAACAGACTACTTACATTATTCCAACCAGTAGAGTTACTTGCTTGATATGTGAGTAGACCTCCATGCAACTACTCTCGTTTGATTGTGTTAAATGGACTCATTCCCTTAACGCGCACCTACATACTTGTCTTAGTGTCCCTATACGAATGGCTTGAGACTTGTCATCCTTCCAATTGAAGCAGACATAGTACGTACTGGTCTATCCGGATTGTCAATGCCTTTCTGACACTCTTATGACCATGATTTTTTTGGACATTATGGTTATGTGAAAAAGTCTCTGTAGTCTAACATCTTTAGATTACTTCTTCCTTCGATCCATTGTCCATGGACTCACTATTTGGACGTATATTGTTCATTGAGATAGTCCTAATAATTGACTTTGCCCTTTTTGATGTATTATACTTAACCATACATTCAGACATTATCCTGAAAGGTTTCTTCCAAAGATTGACTTTCAGGGCATATCTCTAACACCTTATTCCTTTGCATGTGATTTATGGTCTCTAGGGTTTGCAAATTGACATGTATATTGAACTGGACGTTAGTTAACTATGACCTCTTCAGTAAACCAAGTATAATTAATTATTCTTGCTTTTGGTAAACTAACAATTTTGATCTTCGTTAATTGATGACGCTAACTAGTTAGTCAAGCATATATTGAATTTTAATTACAGAATATTCCACCTGGTACCATTTTCAGCATGCTTGAATACTGAGAGGCCACTATTCTCTCGAAAAACAAGTTTGAGAGTGCAAAATTATCATTTTGCCCCCTGGGGAAATGTGAGTAAATTGGTCGTTGCACGTTCGATTTACGTCTCATTCGTGCTTACGTGTTCATAAGGTCACGTAGTATCCAGTAAGGCGAGAAAAAGGACAAAGAGTGACAAGGATATAAATGTTCACGTAGGATTTCTACTTATCCTACCAAGGGCACTTTTGTAGCTTCTCAGTACCAGAGGATAAAATACATTAAATTAAGGACAGAATGTGACAACCTTAGTTGATAATGATCATTCGCCCTTCCCTAGTGGAATGTAAATTATTCAATTATTTGTAAAAAAAAAGTAAATAAATAACCTCTGTATTTGACCCATTTTTCCTGTTTCTTCTAAGGTTGGGTTCAGTTTGAAATAGTTTGGTTTTTTGCCAAAACCGAAATCGAACCGAAATTTCGGTTCGGTTCAATTTTTCGATTTTTTTCCAGTTTAGTTTCGGCCTGGTTTGGGTTTTTTTTTCTTCAACGGCAAAAAAAATCCTAAGAAAACATTGTTGATTCAGTTTAAAACATCCCAAATGATTCAACTCAAAATATTGTTGATTCCTAAGAAAAAATTCCTTAAAAAAATCCTAAGTGAATCTTCTAGCTGTAGAAAAGCACAAACAAATCATTGCAACAAGGATCTAGAATTATTGTTGTGAATGAGGAGCCATCCCACTTGCATTTCCGAAATGAGGCCCAGCAACAACCGCTTGAAATCCATGGTTTCCTGAAGCAATGAACAGATGTGAGAGATCGGAAAATAAACAAATGTCAATATGGAAAGCTCCAAAATATGAACAATATGCAAAACCCCAACAAAATAATTAAAAGAAAAACCCATTTTAATTCAACAAAACCACAATACAAATCATATTTGTGTTGATTCGAAAATTACCTGTGAGAGATCGGAAAATTTGGATTAGAATCTTCCAATTTGGAGGGGGTTCCTGACACACCTCGACCGAGATCAAGGCATGCTAGCCGTCATGTGAGAGTGACATAGCCATGTGCACAGTGCAGAAGCGATAAAGATAAGAGTTATACGAATAAACAAAAACCGAAAGCTAGGTGCAAGTGTAAATACTCCTAATCAGAGCATAGAAAGTCTAGGTGCAGTCCAGTAGGACGAGTACTAATTATACAGTACCATAAGATGTCTTACAATTATTTATATATGTCAGAACCACTAAAAAAACATATTAGTCGGAACCTCTGCATAAATCTGTACGGCTGAATTCATAGCTCATTAGTCAATCTAGCCGGAGTCACTACTATGACCTATATGGCACTACACTGCACATAAGTCGGAAGCACTAAAAAGGGGCATGTACGACAAGACTGGGTGTAATATAATTATGCTCGATACTACTCTCTCATAATAGCTGAGCGATAAATAGCTAATCACCTACGAGTCAGAATCACCTATGATGGTCTGTACGACAAGATTGTGCACCTAAATTGGATCCAATGTGAGCATATGGTGCGGGAGGTGACATTATAATATCTCTGACTAATCATTAACACCCTAGGTGCAGGTTTATGAGCTCAAAGCTTCTCAATTAATCATCATCTTAATCACATTCACAATTCATAACTCACCTGGGCTTACCTGAGCGTCCACATCACCATAATAATATATATGCATCATATACTAGTTCATATACGAAATATAAATTTAGATGCATGGCATTCAAAGCATACTTTCATTTAAATGCATTTTCTGGGAAAATATCAAGTATATAAATATATACTGAAAACCAAAAACCCACTCATTGGTATGTCGAAGGGTCGTAGCCCTCGAGTCACCCTTAACTGCGCTCGTCCTCGGGATAAGCCTCCCCTATATGCGAAATAACTATAAAAATGTTATTTAAGGCACATAGACAAAACTAGTTAATAACTTCTCATACAATGCTCAAATTGGGTGTTTGAATATACCAACGTGATCTACACAACCTCACGAACATCCCCATATTTTTAGAAAAAATTTCTAACTACCCACGCGCCGACCAAGGCACGGCCATACATGCTGCCCACGCATGGGCAAGTGCCAAGCACACTGACGGTAACAATGACGCCGTTAAGAATATTTCGTTAAAAGTAACGGAAACCGTTAAAACTAACCAACTCCGTTAGGAATATTCCGTCATCCCTAATCTCAGAACTCCGGCAACCGTCGCCGGCGCCGGAAACTGGGAATTTCTTTAAGCCTTGATATCTCACTCGTTTTTCAACCAAAATTCATGAAACTAGTACCAAATTGAAGCTCTTAACTTGTAGAACATTTCCTTACCTGTTTAAATCCCTAAAGATCACAGAATCTCACTGAAGAAATTTGAGGAAAACCGGCCTAACTTGAAACTGACGATCTCGACATCCAAATCGCTTGGTTTTTCTTCTCCGAGCTTCGTGAAGGCCTTCTAAAGCTCCATGTGAGCTTAAAATCAACTGAAACCTTCACATTTACGTGTGCATGAACAATGCACCAAATTGGAGGTTAGAGTTCTCGGGGTTTTTGAGGTTTTCAGGTCCTAATAATGGTACGAATGGACTCAGGAGCTTGTAGGGAACAAGAACCTTACCTTTTTAACGTTGATCCGTGCATGAATGGTGAACTTGACGTTCATCCGTACAAGGTTGACGGAAACAGGAGAAAATCGAGAGGGAAAAGAGAGAGAGTGCACGGTAAGGAGAGAGAGAGAGAGTGAAAGTGTGTATGTGTGTTCCACGTGGGTCACAAACCAACCAAAGAAAATATCATCTAAGTCTCAAAGCATAACACACACACACTACAATTTTAACGTCCAAGGATAAAACCGTCATTTTACATCGTCGATAGTAATAATTCAGGACGAGTTGTGGCAGTTTCGATTCGAAAGGGGTGAGGGAAAATCATGGTTTGGAAGAAGGAATCTGCAAGGAGGATAGGAGAAGACTGGAGAGAGAGTTATTTAGAAGAAGAGAGGAAGGAGAGAGAGAGAGATTGAGG
This sequence comes from Malus baccata, assembly GCA_006547085.1. NCBI lineage: Eukaryota > Viridiplantae > Streptophyta > Magnoliopsida > Rosales > Rosaceae > Malus > Malus baccata. The sequence continues at coordinate 70,808 of VIEB01000734.1, read as the reverse complement.
AAGCAGGGAGGAAGAAAGCAGATGAGGAGACAGAGAGAGTGTTTCAAAATAGGAGTGACGGCTAGGGTTTGTAAACTTTAGAAATTTTATAAAGCATTGAATATTAGAATACCTATAGATAACGTACTCGTACAATTATAGGAACACAAAACCCACAGTCAAGTTGGTTTGAAGCAACTATCCCCAACCTGGACGGAAGGGGTCTGAATTCTCACGCCACGAAGTTTTGAGGATTTATATATGATTTTCATATATCGGTGCAGTTCGGTTTTTGAACCAACCAAATTCGATTCGGTTTTTCTTTTTTCCAATTTGGTTTTTTTCGGTCTCCGTTTGGTTTTCAGCTCGGTTTTTTTCGGTTTTCTTTTTTCAACCCACCCTAGTTTCTTCACATACCTCCGCCCCATGCCCACAATTACCATGCCGACAACCATTAACCACACTGCCCTCCGAGTGTAATCCCATTTCCCAGTGAATGAATTCCTCCTCTTCCATTGAAGCAGAATCTCCTTCAAAACCCATATAGGTATCTGATTTTGCGTTGTATTAATCTGAACTATGCATGGATTTTTATTGGTATTTTTTTTCTCTCATTAAGTAATTTCCATGATTCCGAAATGGATGGAGACCAATTGGGTTCTCGATTTTTATTTTCATTTTTTAATTTGTTTACTTGGTGAAAACCAAGTTGCTTTTGCTGCAGTTTGGTAAAAAGTTGTGGAAAAAAAGTGATGATCAATTGATAATGTTCATGGCAGGAACTTTCGTCGGGGATATTCCCTGGCCGACGAGCACACAGCTCCCCGAGAGGTTGGTGCCGGTTGATGCTTTCTCTCATTATTCTTTACTTGGTTGCTACTTAGAAGGCGTTTCATCATTTAGTTCTAAATGCTAGAACTCATGCCTATTTCATTCAAAGCATGCTATTGATTTGCATAACACATATTCAAGATGAAATTGTGTAGTGACCACCACAGCCAAATTGTCGTGCCCTATTTCATTATGTGTTTAAGTTTAACCCCGTTGAGCCTTTGTTAAGCCTATGTTCTTTGTTAATCCACACTATCCTTACCTAGCCTAGTTTTAGAACCATCCATACGCTTGTTCTTGAAGCATAGTAAAGCATGACTTAAAATGAACTTTTTTTTTTATCAATGCATTGCAGAAAGCAAGTGTGGGGGAAGTGATTCTTGTGTGTGTGTGTGTGCCAAAGTCCTCAATAAGGCACGAGTAGAAAAGAAGAAAAAAAGAGTGAAAAAAGAAAAAAAAAAGTTTGTTAAAAAAGGGTCCAAAACATTGAATTCGGCCCTAAGTGTTGCATAAATCTTCCCTTTATATTTAAAAGTTGATTATGCATTCTAAAGTGAATTCCAAGTGTCTATTTCATTGATTTGTTTGCTATCGCTTTAAGAACGTTTGTTATTCCTATCCTTTCTTTATTAGCCATTACCCCCAAGCCCTGTTACAACCCTTGACTTCAATCTTGAGTGTTGTGTGTTTCAATTTGTGGAGTTTG
>VIEB01000734.1:53566-69198 GCA_006547085.1 Malus baccata | reverse complement strand
TTCCAGAAATTGTTTCTTTGTCGAAAAACATATGTGAGTACTAGTTTTCTTGTTTACATCAATCTTCTCACATATACCTTGTATAGGGAGTGTAGTCAGAAATTCTTGTGTGAAAATAAGAGTGTATCTAGTAAGGAATTGAGGGAATTCTCTAAGGCATGTTACTACATTCAAAATGCTGTTTTAATTGATTAAATGTGAGCTAGTAAATGGTGACTATGATCAAGTATGCTCGAGGGTAAGGATCACTTAAATCTATGTGAGTGGTGATCTTCGGCATGTCATGTTTCATTGAAAATTCCTGAGGCAAATGTTGGAAGGTATAGGTTATGTTTTGTTTGATCCGTTGTTTTGTTTTGCTCGAGGACTAGCAAAAGCTAAGTGTGGGGGAATTCTGGTTCTCGCTTCTAAGTAGTGGCAATCCGTTCATGAGATCATATATATACATGCATTAATAATTCCAGAAATTGTTTCTTTGTCGAAAAACATATGTGAGTACTAGTTTTCTTGTTTACATCAATCTTCTCACATATACCTAGTATAGGGAGTGTAGTCAGAAATTCTTGTGTGAAAATAAGAGTGTATCTAGTAAGGAAATGAGGGAATTCTCTAAGGCGTGTTACTACATTCAAAATGCTGTTTTAATTGATTAAATGTGAGCTAGTAAATGGTGACTATGATCAAGTATGCTTGAGGGTAAGGATCGCTTAAATCTATGTGAGTGGTGATCTTCGGCATGTCATGTTTCATTGAAAATTCCTGAGGCAAATGTTGGAAGGTATAGGTTATGTTTTGTTTGTTCCGTTGTTTTGTTTTGCTCGAGGACTAGCAAAAGCTAAGTGTGGGGGAATTAGATTGGAGCATATTTATGCGATTGAGTTAGCTTGTTCTCATGCATTTATGTTGTTATTTCTTAGTTAATTATGTATTTTAAGCTATTTTCGTGTGTTTGTAGGTCCATAGGCCTTATAAAGCAATAAGGTGCATTTTGGTGCATTTTGGAGCAGTTTTGGGCTTGGAATGGATAGCACATGCATGGAGCAAGGTGGATGGACGAAATTGAAGACTAAAGAGGCTTGGAATGTGTTAAAAAGAAAGAAGAATTAATGTAAAAATGACAAATAGCTCAGCAACCAAAGAAGAAACATGAGTCAAGATTACCATATCATCATCCATGTTCCTTCCTTGCACTTAATTGCTACACCATTCCTTGTTCCCTCCATCATTTCAGATTTCATGCATCATTACTTTGAATCATTTCATCACCACTCCATTTTACCCATGCTTTGCATCATTACTCCACTTTCACCTTTGAATCATTTCAACACCACTCCATTTTACCCATGCTTTGCATCATTACTTCACTTTCACATTTGAATCATTTCAACACCACTCCGTTTTACCCATGCTTTGCATCATTACTCCACTTTCACCTTTGAATCATTTCAACACTACTCCATTTTATCCATGCTTTGCCTTGCACTTCCTCTATAAAAGGAAGTGTGTGTAACATAAATGAGGTTGATATTTTTTTAGATCATTCACTCCCATTTCAATACAACCTTCATCCAAACACATCCATTCATATTTACATCCATTCCTCCATACAAACAAACCTTCAAACACTCACCAACACCTTGTGCCGTAGCAAATGAAGGAAAGGAAAGTGCTTGGACGTGCGTGCTGTCAACTTGAATCGTTGGAGCGTTTAGGTGTTTTCTTTCTTTTGTTTCCAATGTTAGATTCATTTTCTGATTTTGTTGCAATTATGAGTGGCTAAAGCCCCATTTAGTTAGGGGGAAGTTTGAAGCCATGAACATGCTTGAGATATGAATTGATTTCTTCCAATTGTGATTTGATAAGTTGTGATTGCAATTCAATTATCTATTTTATTCATAACTGATTCTTGTATGTTTATTAAGGATGCATACTTAATTTTCATGCATGAATTAGATGCTAGAATATAAATGAGTTTCACCTAATCGTTACAAGTTTATATTCATGAGTAGTGAAGGTTGTTTATCACAATCGCGTTAATTGAATTCTTGGCAATTGTATCATGCATTCATAGTTATAATTGTCTCGTCAACACTTATGATTTTCATTGAACGTAATGATCTCTGATTGTATCTCTATTATGCATTCATATAGGGGACTTTTAGAGAATGATTTGGGTTGTCGCATGCATTCATCCAATTCAATGAGTAAAGGAAAATCTGAGGGTTAATTTGTGCATCACGGTTAATCTGGGGTGTTGAGCATAAGTTGTTTTGAGTCTTTAGAATCTGTTTTGAGTCCCTTGAGTTTATTCAAACGTTTTTAACTTTGTTTTTATGTTTTTGAGTAAGTTTAGAGGTTTTAGCAAGCCCTCCTAATCCCCGGTTTAGAACGATCCCTACTTGCATTTATACTACAATTTGACAACAAAAGGGTTTAATTTGAGTGCTTAACTTTCATCGCATCATTTGCCGGGCAAAGCTGAAAGAGAATGACAGAGTTAACTTTGAAAGGTGCCTTCGTGGGGCCTTAGGTGTAGGCCTTGAGGCTCACAATCAAGATTAACTTTTAAGTGCTCAGGCGTGCCACTGTCATCTTCAGCATGGCAGATGTAAAACGGATGTTGAGTTTTAGTTGTATATATATCCGATAGACTATTTTAGTTATGACAGGTGCCTTTGTGGGGCTTTAGGTGTAGGCCTTGAGGCTTCCAGTCAATAATTAACTTAGTACTCGCACATATAATGTTCATTTCATTGATTGTGTGAGTCTTATAACCATTATACTTCTGATCACCTGAGCCCGAATAGCAGAATAAATCCAAATAGGTGCCTTTGTAGGGTCTTAGATATAGGCCTTGAGGCTTCCCATCAGAACTCCTTCTATACTCAAACATTCTAGCATGAGGAATAGACTGAATCCAAATAGGTGCCTTTGTAGGGCCTTAGGTGTAGGTCTTGAGACTTCCTATCAGAATTCATTCCATACTCAAACGTTCTATGGTAATCATAATATAATAGAAATGAAACTAAGGAATAGGTCGATTACTTGCGCCCCAAGTAACTTCGGACTTCTTGTTATCAAAGCTTGTCGTGGATGGGTTAAGTCCACATAAGGTTTTTTTTTTATGCCTTGAGGCCAAGAACTTTTAAGTGATCAAATCTTACATGCCCAAGGGCTTAGAACTTAGATCTGGTTTGAACTGTGAAGACATATTCAAATCGGATTCAAGCACTGAGAGAGTCCTTTCATAGCCATCTTACTAAAAATAACTTGAATACAACTTGAAGTATACAACATATTGCTAGGCTAATGAATGAAAAGACAAAAACAAAGAGGGTCGGGCAAGGTTTAACCTTGTCGGGCAAGGCTGATCGTCTTGCAACTTCCTATCTTTGTGGTTTATCAAGGGGGTTGAGAGCTTTCGAAGAGGGGTAGGGAGATGAGTTTACAGAAAGAAATCGATACTATAGCAAAAGTTGAACAGGGTAACATAGTTATTACAAAGGCTTGAGTTAGGGTTTATCCCGAAAGGGATGAAGGCTTGGACTGACTACAGCTTCGTTTGAAAGCAAATATGACTTTTGAGCAGAGTTTGTGCTTGTATTTGTTTGTTTGTTTGAGTGTCTTCAACTTTGATTTCTCTTTCTTCTTTTATAGACACTTTGGCTTGGCCTCCTGTAGCAGTACTCTTGCCCGAATGCTGTTTGAAGGATAGTGACTCATCAGCCATTTACTTGTATTGCCACTGTAAAGTACTTTTGGGCTGACTAGCTGGCTGGTCTATACCACTTGGTCTTTGGGTAGGTGAGCAAGTGGTGCAAATGACCTGCACCTAGTCAAGAAAGGCCTTTTCTACCTTCTGGGCTTGGGCTGGACTTCGGGCTTCTCTCCTCTTTTTGGGCCAACATTCCTTTGAGCCCAAAATTTAAGTTTTAACCCAAACAGATAATGCATGTGAAAACTCTCCTGCTAACTGTTAGATGAAATGGGTGTGAAGTCTCTATCGGTGCTTGATGAACTGCATATGTTTCTCACTGATTCTTTTCGAAAGCCACTGCAACGAAAGCAAGTTGAATTTAGGTTCCTCAATCGTTTCCCTTGTTTAGTTTCTCGATCAGATTTTTATTTTCCTTGTCGGTAGTCAGTAGTAGTGGTTACTGGTTAGAATGGCAATCTATACAAGAATTCGGTAATTAATGGTTTTCTAAATTCATAACATAGTAAAAACAAAAGGGAATTCTGATGAATTTACAATGCTCTCATTCAATGTAGAAGGAGGCTTTGATCAAACATACTTAAAAAGTTTGGTATTTCGTACGGGGAGCTCTTCCTCTTGATCGGTGCCACAGCTGCTCTAGTTGGTAACACTCACAAACTCTCTCTCTCTCTCTCTCTCTCTCTCTTATGGGTTATGTGATTTTGGTGTTTAATAAAAAGTTATTAATTTTGCATGAAACAGTAACCGGAAAAGTGACTTGGGTTTGATGTGTAACGGGTTGTAGGACCAAAGGATTTGCCTAGAATTGCTAGAGCAGCAGGGAGATTAGCGGTCGGTCAATCGGGTATGTCCAGTTAGCTCGACGTCAATTCGATAATGTTATGCAGCAATCTCAAGCTCACCAGGTACTTCTTTTTACTAGAAGTTTGATCCAGGAAAAAAGTAAAAGAGAGAGAGAGAGATTAATTAAGTTATTAAAGATGTTGATGATAAATATTTTCATTTTTTTGTCTGTTGTTTTGAGCTAATTTGCATTGTATACAACCCGATAGTGATTAGAACTTCATTCTGTGTGAACCCAATGCCTTTTTTTCGTTAATTTATGTCCCTTGTATGATCTTTAGGATCATAAAGATCTTCAAGATGCATTGGCACTCATGAATCCAGGCCCTTTGACATGAAAGCTGATGGATAATCTTCAAGACCCGGCTCCTCTGAGTAGTGGTAGTATTCTTAGCAGCCATACATTCTTTCCAAGTAATGTGATGCTTATCTCATGGTTACCAGTTTATACGTTTCCTTGTTAGGGGCCAACAGTTCACTTGAGAAGCCTAACGAGGAGCTGAAGTCCGTAAATACTGCAATGACGGTTTGAATTATACAATTTCTTCTAATAATTGGCCCATGTTGCATCATCATAAATTCTTTGTACATGACTTTGACGGGATAGCACTTTCACAACCTCTGAGTCACCTAATATTCATAGTCAAGCAACTGCATATGCAAAATTGGCTGAATCTGATGCTGTGAAGACTGGTGCTTTGAAGAGCAGTGCAGAGAAAGATAACCTTTATGATGAAAGTGGTCTTTTCATTGTTCTCCCTATTTCTGCTGAAAGCACTGGGATGCTACCAATTCGCAAGGGTAACAGTCTTCTTGATTATAAAACTTAATTTTGATATCATTTATTTGTTGTCCAAATTTGGGCACAACATAGGTACCAGCCGGGGATGGAATTCCCATTTTAATATCTAGAGAAACAACAATATCCTTAAACCTTCGTATGAAACTACTTACTTTTCTGTGTTGCCAATATTATATTGAGTCATAGAGGTCAAGAGTTTATGTGCTTCACAATTATGGTTTCATATCAACGGTTGTGCTTCCTAGCCATCTTTTATCTATACCCTTGTATGCCTTTTCAACAGAGGTGTTGCTCTTTCATTTAGTCTAGTTGTGTATGATAATTGATACCCCATATGGAATTGATTTGCTATTTGCTGGGCCATGGGCTTAAACACATGTCATAGGAATACTCTTGGAATATTTCCTGGAAATACAATAAACGTTAAACTATTTCTACAAACCTTTGTTCTGACACACACACATATACTAGTTTCATTTTATTACTAAACATCCCTTAGAGTTTACTGAGAATTTGCAAACAGTTTACCTTTTCATCTCAGTGTCTCACATATATATGTCGGAATAATAACCAATGGTTGTGATGACAGAAAATGTTAAAGGATCAGACCTTGTGTTGGAGGCAGTAGTTGAAGCAGAGGTAGCACGTAACGCCAAAGATTTCGTTTCACAACCTGAAAATCAAATACAGGGAACTGAAAAGTGCAAAAGGTGAGGACCTTATTCTTTGAAAAGTAAAGAATCATCACTTTGTTTTTGTTTGACATTTTGGGCATTTCTTGTTGCAGCATCATTGGGACCAATGAGAATTGTCATGTAATAGAGGTATTTTGTTCACATATAAACTGGTTGGTGTATTAGCATGTGGGGATGTTTAGGGTGTAGGGTGTAAGGCCAGGTGTATATCAGATCAGATGTGGGTCAACTTGTTTTTGGGTGTGCATATTAAACACATTAGTTGCTCATCGCATATTTCTGTTTGCGTTTCTACATATTTACAGTACAGAAAGTGATTTATGTTTATATGAGACTTCTTTTTTAATAGGTTTCCTTGGGCAAGCAGCTACTGAAAGCAGGAAGTATGAGTTGGATGCAGAACTGCGTACCCTTTACCCTCTAGGGGGAAAAGTTCTTTAAAATTCAGCAGGTGTTTGATAAAAAGTCTTGCTTGATATTTTAGTTGTGATGTATGCAGTAGTAATATGTATTTGCTCAATACAATATGGACATGGAAATTAAAGATCCCCCAAGAGACCTTGCTCAATCACAGGTGGATGAATTATGCCAAAAACTTTGGGCTGGCTAACATGTCTATTTTCCATTCTCCATCACGCTCTTGCATGAAATTGTAAAACTTGAACACTTGCTGGAGCAGCTTGGACTTCTATGGATGAGCAGGTGGGAAAATAGACATGTCAGCTAACCTGAAGTCTTTGACGTAATTCATACACTGAAGATAGGGCAAGATTTCATTAGCGTTTCAGATCTTCAATTTCCATTTCCTTCTGGTAATGGGCTCATAAATATTAGAAGTGATCTTATGCTCTAGTGGGAAGTGTAAAAACATCCAATAGCTGCAAACTGATGTCCTTGGAATTTGGTCGGAATGTGTTTTACATGATGGTATTCCAATGGATTTAAAGACAAACAGAGTAGTATGACCAAGCAGAGGCTTCAACCAACTAAATCACTTCTTAGTAAGAGATACAGTGCATCTTTAGTTTGTTGAAGTCTCTTTTCGGTCATATTCTGCCATTTGTCTTTTAGATTCATTGGAATACGATACAATTTGACCAAATTGCAATTTTTTAGCATGGACTTTATCTCCATCGGCACCCGGATGCAGTGTTAAATGAGCAAGGGGGCCATAGAAACTTCTTTTCGAACGACTCCACTCAAAGTTGTTTGGGAGCATATGCTCCTATCAACTTTACACGGGACACACAAAAGAAGTACTTTGATCCTATTAGACGGGGGAGGGTGAAGAAGCTAGGACAGAAGGGTAGAGTTCAAAAGAGCAAAATGCGTTTAGGAACGTGGAATATAGGAACCTTAACGGGAAAATCTATGGAAGTAGTGGAAGTTATGGTGAGGAGAAGGATAAATATTATGTGCCTACAAGAAACTAAGTGGGTTGGTCGTAAGGCATAGGATCTAGAAAACTCAGGGTTTAAACTTTGGTATTCGGGCACAAATAGAACGAGAAACGGTGTTGGCATCATCGTGGACAAGACCTTGACACAAGTAGATGTCAAGAGGGTAGGAGATAGAATCATGGCAATCGAGATTGTAATAGGACAAGAACTTATCAATGTGATTAGTGCGTACGCACCTCAAGTAGGGTTGGATACGAGTTCGAAGGAGAAATTTTGGGAAGACCTTGGAGACTTGGTGCAAGGAATTGCTTAGACGGAGAAGATATTTATAGGAGGAGATTTAAATGGACACGTGGGCAGGGAGACAAGCAACTATGGAGGTTTTCATGGTGGCCATGGTTTTGGGGAGAGAAACGAGGATGGGGAAGCTATCTTGGATTTTGCAATGGCATATGATCTCTTCTTAGCCAACACCTTCTTTAAGAAGAGAGAAGAACATGTGATCACCTACAAGAGTGGGTCGTCAAAAACACAAATAGATTTTCTTCTAATGAGGAAAGGGGATCGTATAACTTGTAAGGATTGCAAAGTTATACCAGGAGAGAGCGTGGCTAATCAACATCGCTTGTTGGTGATGGATGTACATATCAAAAGAGTGAGACAAAAGAACAAGACTTGGAAGTGCCCAAGGACTAGATGGTGGAATCTAAAAGAAGAAAAACAAGCCATTTTCAAAGAGAAAGTAATCACCCAGTGTGTGTGGGATAGAGAGGGGGAAGCTAGCCAAATGTGGGATTCCATGGCTAGTTGTATCCGAAAAGTAGCAAAAGAGGTATTAGGAGAGTCCAAGGGCTTTGCCCCACACCAAAAGGAATCTTGGTGGTGGAATGAGGAGGTACAAACAAAGGTGAAGGCTAAGAAGGAATGTTGTAAAGCCTTATACAAGGATAGGACCGATGAAAATGGTGAAAGGTATAGAAAAGCGAAACAAGAGGCGAAGAAAGCTGTGAGAGAAGCTAAGTTAGCGGCTTACGACGATATGTATAAACGACTAGATACCAAAGAAGGAGAGTTGGATATCTATAAACTAGCTAGAGCAAGGGAAAAGAAGACAAGGGACCTAAACCAAGTGAGGTGCATCAAGGATGAGGATGGAAAGGTTCTTGCTACAGAGAATGCGGTTAAAGACAGATGGAGAGGTTATTTTCATAATCTTTTCAATGAAGGACATGAAAGGAGTGCTTCTTTAGGGGAGTTGAGTAACTCAGAAGAGTGTAGAAACTACTCTTTTTATCGTCGAATCCGGAAGGAAGAAGTGGTTGTAGCTTTGAAGAAGATGAAGCATAGAAAAGCAATAGGCCCAGACGATATACCAATCGAAGTGTGGAAAGTTTTGGGAGAGACAGGTATAACATGGCTCACTGACCTTTTCAATAGGATTTTGAAAACGAAGAAGATGCCAAATGAGTGGCGAACGAGCACTTTGGTGCCTATCTACAAGAATAAGGGCGACGTACAAAATTGCATGAACTATAGGGGTATTAAGCTAATGAGTCATACAATGAAGCTCTGGGAGAGAGTCATTGAGCATAGATTGAGGCAAGAGACACGGGTTTCGGACAACCAATTCGGGTTCATGCCAGGGCGCTCAACCATGGAGGCAATCTATCTCTTACGAAGATTGATGGAAAGATATAGAGATGGGAAAAAGGATTTACACATGGTCTTTATAGATTTGGAGAAAGCGTACGATAGGGTCCCAAGAGACATTCTTTGGAGGATTTTAGAGAAGAAAGGAGTACGAGTAGCATATATCCAAGCTATAAAGGATATGTATGAAGGAGCAAAGACTGCCGTAAGAACTCATGAAGGACAAACTGAAAGCTTTCCCATAACTGTAGGATTACATCAAGGCTCATCCTTAAGTCCTTACCTTTTTGCGTTGGTAATGGATGAGTTAACAGGACATATTCAAGATGATATTCCTTGGTGTATGCTTTTCGCAGACGATATAGTGTTGATAGATGAAACTCAGGAAGGGGTAAATGCAAAGCTTAACCTTTGGAGAGAAGTGTTGGAATCTAAAGGTCTTCGCCTAAGCCGATCAAAGACAGAATATATGGAGTGCAAGTTCAGTGCAAATGGAGGCCAAAACGAGTTAGGGGTGAGGATCGGAGATCAAGAAATACCAAAGAGCGACCGTTTTCGTTACCTAGGATCTATCTTGCAAAAGAACGGAGAATTAGATGGAGATCTCAACCATAGAATACAAGCTGGATGAATGAAGTGGAAGAGTGCATCCGGCGTGTTGTGTGACCGCGGTATGCCACTGAAGCTCAAGGGAAAATTTTATAGAACGGCAATAAGGCCGGCGATGCTGTATGGCATAAAATGTTGGGCGGTGAAGCATCAACACGTACACAAAATGGGTGTAGCGGAGATGAGGATGCTTCGTTGGATGTGTGGGCACACGAGAAAGGATAAGCTTAGGAATGAAGATATCCATGGTAAAGTAGGAGTAGCCGAAATTGAAGGAAAGATGAGAGAAAATCTGTTACGATGGTTTGGACATGTGCAAAGAAGGCCTATTGACGCTCCGATTAGAAGATGCGACTATGGGACAGAGGTTCAGGGCCGAAGGGGTAGAGGAAGACCTAGGAAAACTTTGGAAGAGACTCTAAGAAAAGACTTAGAGTACTTGGATCTAACGGAGGACATGACACAGAACCGAGCACAATGGCGTTCTAAGATTCATATAGCCGATCCCACTCAGTGACTTGGATTTTCCAAGTCTCCAACCGAGAAGTTTTCCTCCATCGGGAAATTAAGGGAACACTACCTCAACCTACATGCTCCACTCACAAAGTTTCAACATACAAGCTTCAACAAAAGAAAATTCAAAGAACTTAGCGAAGAAGGCTTTGGTGTATTTAACACAATACGTTGAAATGAAGGAAAACTTATTTATTGATATCCCCGATAAGTTACAAATATGTACATATACATGAGTTAAAATAAACAAACATGAGGGAGCCTTCACAAAGGTTACTTAGGAGAAGTCTCAGCAGTCGGTAAAGCCCCAGAAAGAGAAGGCACCGGAGGGGGATCATTTGGAGCCTCAGTACTGGACAGAACCCTAGAAGGAGGAGGCATCAGAGGTTGATCATTTGGAGCTTCATTACGTGGTACAGCCCCAGAAGACGAAGGCAATAAATGCCTTTGGAACAAACCCACAAATCTCTGATGATCAAGTAAAACCTGACCATCAGATTCCTTCATCTGGTCCAGCTTCCTCTTCATGTTTGTAGCATAGTCATGTGCGAGACGGTGCAACTGTTTATTCTCATGCTTGAGCCCTCTAATCTCCTGTTTGAGACTCATCACTTCAGCCGCCAATGATTCAACTTGGCGGGTTCGAGCAAATAGGCGTTGGGCCATATTAGACACAGAACCTGCACACTGAACACTGAGAGCCAGAGAATCCTTAACAGCTAACTCATCAGATCGTTTGGAAAGTAGTCTGTTATCTTTGGGAGTGAGAAGGTTCCTGGCCACCACCGCAGCGGTCATATCATTCTTCATCACGGAATCCCCAACGGTAAGAGGACCAGTAGGGGAGACGAAGGATGGGCGCCATATGTTGTCTGGAGAAGGCGTGGCTGCCTCTTCAACAAGGTTCAAGTCAAAATGACGGTCGGAGGGGCCAGACATTTTCAAAGGTGTTGAAGAGAGAAGAGGTCGGACAAATCAAGATCTTAGAAATGCAAGAATGGAGCTTCGGGCCAGACATTTTCAAAGGTGTTGAAGAGAGAAGAGGTCGAACAAATCAAGATCTTAGAAGTGTAAGAATGGAGCTTCTACTGGTGGAGATTCAAGTGTGCTTTGGAACTTAATGCCAGCCCCTATAAAAATCTGCACTCGACGGAGCTTCAGAAATCGAAGAGGCGCCTGCTCAGAAATCGAAGAGAGCGTTTGCTTTCTCAAAAGCTGGGCTGCTCAGAGATCACGAGGGTCGATCTCAGAAATCGAAGAGGCGTCTGCTTTCTCAAAAGCTGGGCTGCTCAAAGACCACGAAGGCCGATCTCAGAAATCGAAGAGGCGCTTGCTTTCTCAAAAGTTGGGCTGCTCAGAGACCACGAGGGCCGATCTCAGAAATCGAAGAGGCACCTACTTTTCCAGCCTTGTCAGCACCTGTCACACGCACACTCAGCTTTGCGGAAATTATGGGCATTCTGTCGAAGACTTCTGGTGAAGTAGAAAGCACATGAGTCTTACTGTTCAATCACCCACTTCCCACACGCAATAGTAGCTCATGGGTATCACAGATAACTTTGCCAAAGTTCTCTGCCAAAGTTGAGCACGTGAAGCTTGCAGCTCCCACTACATCGCTCTGACCAAGACGGGTAAAAGAATAGCAAAGAAACAGCACTAACAAAGTTTAGACACATAAATTTTGAAGGTCTAGCTACCATATTATTACCCACAAGGGTAAAGGAACAGTATCACTGCTGGATAATTGGAAAGTCCCTGTGTGTCAACCTCTGTGCTTCGTGGCAAGGTAGACTAGCAAACATGCCCAACCTTTACTCACATTCGAGAAAACACTCCCAACAAGATTGCTTGCTCCAAAATCGAAGAGGCACCGCCCTCCGAATCTCGAGAGCCAGACTCCCAACATGATTACTTTCTCAAAAATCGAAGAGACACCGCTCTCCGAATCTCGAGAGCCAGACCCCCAGCATGATTGCTTTCTCAAAAATCGAAGAGGCATCGTTCTCCGAATCTCGAGAGCCAGATCCCCGATAGGATTGCTTGTTCAAAAACCGAAGAGGCAACACTTTCCCAACTGCAAGAGCCGGATCTCCTTGGATAAAGCTGTCTGTAATCTTCACACGCAACATCAGCTTTCCACATACCACAGACCACTTTTTCAAAGTGCTCTGACAGGGTAAAGGAATAGCATTACTACTTGTTGTTAAGGAGACTCCTATATATGTCAACCTCCATCCCCAACGGACAGACAGACCTGCAAAAATGCTCAACCCTTCCTCATATCTGAGAGGGCACTCCCAACGAAGCCTTTCGAAATATTCAGCTTTCTTTCCCCCCGATAATACCTCTGCAAACAAGCTATACTAGAGCAAGAATATCTCATATCATCAGGGTTAAAAGCAAGAGTATCCCATATCATGTTTTTTCCCTGTCTTTTCCTTTGGCCTTGTTTTTACCTGCAAGACAATGAGAAAGAGAGCAATCAGTCAACACTTGGAATCAAGCTTCCAGTCAGGAACTAACTGCCTGGAACCCCTTACCTGATTACTTACCTGGCATTGCTCTCGAGTACTCATCTTCAACATCTTATGCTTCCAGGGAAGATACCGCATCTGCCTGAGAAACAGATAGGGCAAGTGAGAATGATACAAGGAAGCATGTGGAGACAAGTGTAACAGCACACGTGCCGATACATCCACTACTCTGTCAAAAGAAAAAGTATCCCATATCAGCAGGGTCGAACGTACTCTAGATTTGATGGACTTGTTTTGACCCTCAAATTCTTCAGTCGGCCTTATACTCTGGAGGAAACCAGAAAACCCTCCAGCCTAGTTCAAGAATAAGCCTGTGGAAAGTTACTTCTTCAAAAGCAAAAGTATCCCATATCATCTCTTCTCATTTTTCTTCTCTTTATCCTTCATGCTGCCTGCAAGATAAGGAGAATGTGAACAATCAGCCGGAACTCGAAATCAAAGTTCTGATCTGGGACTGATTGCTTGGAGCTTTGATTGCTTACCTTGTCTATCACCTCTTTCAGCAGATCCCCTAGCTCGGCGACTTGGGGGACTCCTACTACATGGTTTGTATCGCGCTTGACCAAGCTTGAAACTACAAGTAAGCTTCAAGTGAAATTGATACATTACCTTGTGCATCTCCACCCACCCCTGGATGGAGGAAGAGTGCTTCCAGAGGAGATGCCACATTTACCTATGAGACAGATAAGGCAAGTCAAGACGATACCATACTCTGGTACTTAGAAGTTTCATGACTACGAGATCATTCTCCCACAATATTTCCTAATGTCATTTGTACTAAATCATTCACTTGTACTCACTAAAGGAGAGTTTGAACCTATGTACTTGTGTAAACCCTTCACAATTAATGAGAACTCCTCTATTCCGTGGACGTAGCTAATCTGGGTGAACCACGTACATCTTGTGTTTGCTTTCCTATCTCTATCCATTTATATACTTATCCACACTAATGACAGGAGCAATCTAGCGAAGATCACAAAAAGTGATCGTTTTCGCTACCTAGGATCTATCTTGCAAGAGAACGGAGAATTAGATGGAGATCTCAACCATAGCATACAAGCTGGATGGATGAAGTGTAAGAGTGCATCCGGCGTGTTGTGTGACCGTCGTAGGCCACTGAAGCTCAAGGGAAAATTTTATAGGACGGTAATAAGGCCAGCGATGTTTTATGGCACAGAATGTTAGGCGGTGAAGCATCAACACGTACACAAAATGGGTGTAGCGGAGATGAGGATGCTTCGTGGGATGTGTGGGCACACGAGAAAGGATAAGATTGGGAATGAGGATATCCGAGGTAAAGTAAGAGTAGCCGAAATTGAAGGAAAGATGAGAGAAAATCGGTTACGGTGGTTTGGACATGTGCAAAGGCCTAGGGGTAGAGGTTCAGGGCCGAAGGGGTAAAGGAAGACCTAGGAAAATTTTGGAAGAGACCCTAAGAAAAGACTTAGAGTACTTGGATCTAAAAAAGGACATGACACAAAACCAAGCGCAATGGCGTTCTAGGATTCATGTAGCCGACCCCACTTAGTGGGAAAAGGCTTTGTTGTTGTTGTTGTTTTCTTTTTTTTTTTGCAATGACTGGATTAAGGTTACTAAATTAGATATGTATGTTTTGTACTTCTCATTCTATATGTATGCTAATCTTCTGTAATAACAAATTCTGAAAACATCTCGAAATCGTAAAGGAAACGGAGAACGTTGCATATTTAGATGACGCCAAGTTATGAAGACGGATTCATACCATTTCTCTATATAAACTTTAGTCTCATTTTTGTTGATATTAAGTCTATTAACCTACGCATAAGTGGCTCATTCTCTCCTTTTGAAACTTGAATGGAAGAAAGATTGTTTGAAGTTTGCACCATGAACAAGTTATGACAACGTGATTGACGAAAATTTTATGGTGCTCTAGAATACAAAATATCCGGAGTGCACTAAAATTTACCATTGAGTGAAGCAAAGATATTTTTAGTAGTATATTATTGTTGGGGCCCAAAATAATAGTTTTGGCCGAGTGTATAATCATTCTCGGCCCGGGAGGCCTTGCGACAAGAAGGCTATGGATCGTTCAGCTCGTGGGCTTCCAAACCTAGGCCAGTTAGGTCAAAATGCAATGATAAGTCGAGTCCTAGTACAATAGGGAGTCTCGGTAGGATTACCAACCCAAAGGCGGATACAGCTCAGTTAAGGACTAGGTTCACAATCCTATTGAAAATAGGACTGGTCGAGTTGGTGTTGATTCGGATTCAAGGAGACCTGGTGCTATAAATAGGGGATGCAGTGCATCATTCAAAGGCCCCCTGCAAATCAATACAAAATTGCCCTGCGCAAATTCTCACAACTTGTGATTTTTCTTTTTTCTTTTTCGTTGACACATCTTCCGTTGGCATTAGCAGCTCTGTGGAAGCAACCGGTGATATCTTAAGTCGGCATAGATAGCTCTGTCACCGTAGAATCAGTTGGTCTCGCAGTATCTTCCGTTGGCATCAACAGCACTGCGGCGAGAACGGTTGATTACCTATCCACGTCTCGGTCGAGAAGGATTTTTGAATCCTTATTGGTCGAGGTCATCTCATCACCCTTCTTGGCGAAGTGAGGTGTTACAAACTCTTACATTCGGCAAATTGAAAGCTGAATTTGATATTGAACTTCGTAAGAATAGTAACCTTGTCTTCAGGTTCGAGAGCCCAAGAGGCCGAGACATGTTCCTTTCTCGGCCGTAATCGCAAGACGCAGAAGTCAGCCGCGCACCCAACGCAACATCAACAAATTTACTCCTCGGTCGAGCCCGGCCGACGAGTTGGCACGCCCCGCAATCACCGAATGACGTAGTTAGCTTATAGATTACTCGGCCTGCGCGCCACGTAG
>VIEB01000734.1:33048-45415 GCA_006547085.1 Malus baccata | reverse complement strand
GTGAAGTTTGTGAACGTCTTCTTTCGAAGGTTTTTGACCCTCACTGCTCAACGTCTCGAAGGCCCATCAATCAAAAAGCATCTTCAGGTCAAGATTCGATGGGTACCCGGAGAGGGCCGCATCGATGGGGATCCCAGCTGCCGAGGTGCCCAAAATAGAGGTGACATCAAGAATGGTGGGGCCGATGGGACCAAAAGGAAAAACCATGGTGTTGGTGGCCAAACACCAGAAGCACAGGGCGGCTAGGAGAAGCTCCTTGTCGAGAACGACGTCCATAGAGGAGAGGAGGATGGCGTCATAGATACCAAGGCTCCTCCATTGCTCGCAGAAGAGTTTTTCCATTCGAACAACCCAGGCTGCCCAGGTTGTAGTGGTCGAAGGCCAAGAGCCTTGGGGCTTCGCTGCATCCCATCTCGACCATTCAAACCCTTGGAGCAAGGGTGATAGGCAATGCTCCCGAAGAAGTCCGGTAATGGCCGACGGTATTGCCGCTTTAAACAGAGGACCCAGGATTTGGTAAGTAGCACTCATGTCACTTTCAAACCGTATGGTTTTGATTGTGCTCCGATCCAGGATTTTCTGACACTGATCACATTCCCTGGAAAGCTTAGAGATGAAGGAGGCCATGGAGAAAGGTTGGAAGGGATGACAAGAAAAGGGTTTCTGGGTTAAGATTTGAAGACGAAGACTTGGAATGGAGAAATGCACTAGAGAGCAATGGCAAGAGATTTCAGAAAATTTTGAGAGCGTAAAGTGCAAATGAGAGAATCTCGGTATTTATAGAGTTGTGGAGGGAAGAGCAATCGTTCGAAATTCAAAATAAAGGGCAAACTCGATCGAAGAAATCACTAATCATTATGGACATTCAGGAGGTGCAGTTGGGAAGACCGAGGGTCTCAGTTTTTGGGGACGCACGATTGCCTGTGGCAGCGAGATTAATGGCGAAAGACATTTCGGCGTCCGCACGATGATGAGTGGCTCGCGGATTGAGGTGGAGTGGTGTGTTCAGCCATAAAGTCATGATGACATGACGGTTCAGGTAGCCGCACGCCTTAGACGTCATTTTTGGGGATTGGCCGAGTTAAAGGCCGCCACGTGGTATGACGGTTAGCAGGATTAAGATCGTGCCATCGTGGTCAATAAATGCGCCTTGGAAATAGAGCACTTGGGTTCTGAGCATTAGATTCCTTCTTCAAGGCCGAAACTCGGCCAAAGAATTCAGGCCGAGGACCTCAGAAGCGAGGGGGCAATGTTGGGGCCCAAAATAATAGTTTGGGCAGAGTGTATAATCATTCTCGGCCCGAGAGGCCTTGCGACAAGAAGGCCATGGATCGTTCAGCTCGTGGGCTTCCAAACCTAGGCCAGTTAGGTCAAAACGCAATGATAAGTCGAGTCCTAGTACAATAGGGAATCTCGGCAGGATTACCAACCCAGAGGCGGATACGGCTCGGTTAAGGACTAGGTTCACAATCCTATTGAAAATAGGATTGGTCGAGTTGGTGTTGATACGGAGAGGAAGTCCTAGTCTGAGTAGGGTTCTAATTCGGATTCAAGGAGATCCGGTGCTATAAATAGGGGATGCAGTGCATCATTCAAAGGCCCCCTGCAAATCAATACAAAATTGCCCTGCGCAAATTCTCACAACTTGTGATTTTTCTTTTTTCTTTTTCGCTGACACATCTTCTGTTGGCATCAACAGCACTGTGGAAGCAACCGGTGATATCTTAAGTCGGCATAGATAGCTCTGTCACCGTAGAATCAGTTGGTCTCGCAGTATCTTTCGTTGGCATCAACAGCACTGCGGCGAGAACAGTTGATTACCTATCCAAGTCTCGGTCGAGAAGGATTTCTGAATCCTTATTGGTCGAGGTCATCTCATCAGCGTTCTTGGCGAAGTGAGGTGTTACAAATTATTACATTCGGCACACTGAAAGCCGAATTTGATATTGAACTTCGTAAGAATAGTAACCTTGTCTTCAGGTTCGAGAGCCCAAGAGGCCGAGACGTGTTCCTTTCTCGGCCGCAATCGCAAGACGCAGAAGTCAGCCGCGCACCCAACGCAACATCAATAAATTTACTCCTCGGCCGAGCCCGGCCGACGAGTTGGCACGCCCCGCAATCACCGAAGGACGTAGTTAGCTTATAGATTACTCGGCATGCATGCCACATAGGCTTTGTAGTTTCTAGGGTCAACAATTATGAACTGTGGTATGAGTTTCCAACTGAAGCAAAAAGACGCGTCACGCTTCCATTAAACTGTCCCATACGAATGATGCCTATTCCATGAGAGTTGTAAGCTTTAGGATCGTGCTAAGTTGATGGACAAATAAAAATGCACACCGTATGTAGGACTTATCAAGACAAAATCCACCACTAGAAACATTCTCGGTCTCTCAAGCCAGGCTAGCACTAAATGAAACAAACACTTTGTCTTTGCGCCTTTGTTGCTCGATCACTTATATCAAGCAAAACAAAAACCCAGAAACATGAAGAGAGGAGCAGAAGCCAATGAATTGTTTCTGAGATTTGTTTCAGAAGTTTGTTTTTGTGATTTTTAAATCCCCTAATTTCATCTTGGACGTCCTTGTTGAGGATTGCATGTAATCTTTGTTTGGGGTCTGATTGTTTTGCACTGCTAGGTATTTTTTTTGAGGGGATAACGAAGAGTAGATATAAATGTTAATTTTAAATTTGAAGCATATAGAATTTCACCACAAGGATTTAAATTCTAATTTTTTTACCACGGAAGCCTTTTGGCTACTCAGATATTTTAATTGTTAAATTTTCTGTTTAAAATAAAAAATAAACTGTAATAATAGAAAAGTCCGAAGTATTAAACAATGTGGAATAATTTAGTTTGGCTTGCGTCCTTGCCGTCTTGAGGGTTGTTGGATTAAAACATTAAGCTAAAATTCCGACAAATACGCAAAAAGGTGACGCTGTGGTATTTGGACAGTGTCCGATCGGACTTTGTTATAAAATTTCTTCTTTGACGGTTTGACTAAAAAAACAACATCAGTGTGACGCAGGCCCTTACGTTTACTTAGGATTACAGAAGAGTAGAAGAGTAGAAGATTAGAAGACTGCTCGCTCATTTTACTAAACAGCCCCTCTTCTTCGTATATCTATCTCCTGCTCCCTCGCTTTGCAATCTAATCATTCAGTCCGAAACAAGAACAACCGCAGTTAACCAGCAATGGCAGGAGTAGTGAGGAGGATCAAGTTGGGTTCTCAAGGCCTTGAGGTCTCCGCTCAAGGACTTGGCTGCATGGGCATGTCCGCCTTCTACGGCCCTCCCAAGCCCGATGAAGACATGATCGCTCTCATCCACCATGCCGTCGCCACCGGCGTCACCTTCCTCGACACCTCCGACATCTACGGCCCCTACACCAACGAAATTCTCCTTGGCAAGGTTAACTTTTGTTTTACTTCTTTCCTCACAACCACAATCACTCACTCTGATAGTTTTTGTTAGTAACTTTTTGGATTTGGAATTGTTTGGATTGTTGAACTGAATGGATTGATGATGAAATCAATTAGTTTGTCTTCTTCACTCTTGTTCTTCTTGAGAGAGAGAGAGGAGAGAGAGAGAGGAGAGAGAGAGAATAAAATATAACTTTGCTTTGTGGGTTGTGTTTGGGTTTTTTGGGGGAATGAACTAATGGTCGAGTGAATTGGGTTCGAATCGATTTACTCTTGTTCCTTAAGTGAATTTATATGTAATTGCTTTATAGGTTTTGTTTGGTTTGATGTTGAATTGAGTGGAATGATGATGGAGTGAATTGGGTTTGTTTGGTTTGATGAGGAACAGGCTCTCAAGGGAGGGGTACGGGACAAGGTTGAATTGGCCACAAAATTCGGTATCAGCTTTGCGGATAACAAGAGGGAGATTCGAGGTGACCCTGCATATGTGAGAGCTGCTATCGAGGGTAGCCTGAAACGCCTTGGCGTTGGTTCTGTTGATCTCTATTATCAGCATCGGGTTGACACCCGTGTCCCCATTGAAGTCACAGTATGTTTTCTTCACCTTCTAAGTTTTTATCTCTTTTTATTTACAATTATAGATCAATGTGGTTACTAAATTGTATAATATTTATATTGTCTGCAATGAATTGTGTTGATGTACAAAATCAGTGAGGACTTTGATACAACAGAAAGTGTTAAGTTTGTGACATACGCTAGAATGCTCTGGTCACTAGTGTGAATAAGTATGTAAATGGATAAAGACAGGGAAGTAAATACAAGATGTACGTGGTTCACCCAGATTGGCTACGTCCACGGAGTAGAGGAGTTCTCATTAATTGTGAAGAGTTTACACAAGTACATAGGTTCAAGCTCTCCTTTAGTGAGTACTAGTGAATGATTTAGTACAAATGACATTAGGTAATATTGTGGGAGGATGATCTCTTTTTATAGAAGAGAGTTTCTAGCTTTGTTTTGACATTGACATGTGTCTGTTGTGATTGGCTTTTGATGTTGACACATGTCGCGCTATGATTGGCTTCTGATGTCAACACGTGTCGTGTTGTGATTGGCCTCCTGGTTGGAGGAAAACTCTTCTGGATCCTTGACAGTATAATGTTAACCGATGCTCAGTAGTTTTGGGATTGGTCAAGTATGGTACAAACAAATTAAGTGTTGAGAATGAATCCCACATTGATGGGAGAAGGGACCTTGCATGAGCTTAAAAGTAATTGAGCTATTCCTTATATGGCCAATTGGTTTTATAGTGGAACCTCAAACTTTCTTTATCGCATCATAGCAAGTTGTCTCACATGTGAAACCCAATGGCCATACGTTCTCCATATCACCTGATTTGCCTACGTGCTAGGCTTGAAAATTCGCCAAACGTGAGGGGGCTTGTTGTCACTGATGAGTGTAATATTTTCTCTTTACATTTCTCCTCATAGTTGCAAAATGCTAAGTGATGACAAAGGAGTTACAAAAGTTTAAACTCGTCTTAATATTTGTCAACCTTTAGATGTTGGTTTGTGTAAATCTTCTTAATAATTATAACTACAAGAAGTCAAAAAGGTCTTAATTATATTGGAGGGGGCAGGCAGGTGGGCTGGTATATGATTGTTATTAGCTTTAATCATATGTGTGCGTTGTGTCATCTTCATCATATGTCTGAACTCTGTTCTACATAAAATTTGAATTCTTTATTTGATACATGATGGCTATTAGATATGGTGATTATTGTGCTTGCATCCTATTTCTGGGACCTGGGATAACTACCAGATGCATATCTTTTGAAACTTTAAATCTTGAATTATGCAAAGTGCGTTCATAGTTAACCACCATTCCTTTAACATGATTGGCCACTATCCTCCTCTATTTAAGTGCTTTTGTTGCATCCAAATTAGTCTAATTATGTAATGCATGGTATAATTATCTGTCGGCTGTAGCTATGTCACGTTTCTTACTAGACTGGTGCATCATGATTCACCTTTGCAAGGTTGGGGAAATGAAGAAACTAGTTGAAGAGGGTAAGATAAAGTACATTGGTCTATCGGAGGCCTCAGCTTCCACAATAAGAAGAGCGCATGCTGTTCATCCAATCACAGCTGTGCAGTTGGAGTGGTCATTGTGGTCAAGAGATGTGGAGGAAGATATAATTCCTACTTGCCGGTGAGGCTTAATAGGACTAACTAAAGTTTGTTTTAGGAGGTAGCAGCCAATGTTAATCTCATTTTCCTATCTTCTCAGGGAGCTTGGCATTGGTATTGTTGCATACAGTCCTCTAGGAAGAGGATTCTTTTCATCAGGTGCTAAGTTCGTTGACAATCTAGCCAATGATGATTTCCGAAAGGTTTGTCGATATGTTTCATAATTATATATTCTGAAGTACAACAGTCCATGTACATTAAAGAACATTGTAGCATCCTCATGCTATTATTGTGAATATATCCCTAAGTCATCAAGTTAGGAAATGACTTCTCGAAATTTAGTAATCGCTCCTTGCAGCCTTCCTCTAGTGGAACTTATGCAGTAAAGGTTTAATTTTCTAACTTATGTATCCAAGTGGACCTGATTTATTCCGACGTTTGAGGCATAAACATCCTTAATATAATCATGTTTTAAGGTAACAAATTCTTAGAGTAACATATAAGGCCAAATGAGATTATTTTTTCTTTAAAAAAAATTATAATGGTTGTTTTTGCCATTCACGTCCTACACCATTATAATTTGAAGAGTCAAAGTTTGAAGCCAGGTTGCCCATCTGCCTCTCCTTATTTCTATGAAAGTTACTGCAATTTTGCAATTTTGTTTTCATCTCAGGTAGATTAACCATTTGGCAATTGACAGTTTGCCATCAGGCCAACCTGCCTTACTTTACTTCTTTACGACAATCCTCAGCTATTTTTTAGTTAATGCCATGAAAAGAAGGGATTGGTGCCCAACATTCGATCAAGGAATCTGTATTGTGTTGCTACAAACTTATGCTGAATATGCTTATCATGCCATTTGATAAAGTCATTAATCTTGTTGCTTGTATATATGTGGCTTGTTGTTTGCAGTATCTACCCAGGTTCCAAGCGGAGAACCTAGAGCATAATAAAACAATATTCGAGCGGGTTAGTGATCTTGCAGCAAGGAAGGGGTGCACCCCATCTCAGCTAGCACTGGCCTGGGTTCATCACCAAGGGAATGATGTGTGTCCTATACCCGGAACCACCAAGATTGAGAATTTTAACCAGAATATTGGAGCTCTATCTGTGAAACTGACACCTGAAGAAATGGCTGAGCTTGAATCTTATGCTTCAGCGGATGCGGTTAAAGGAGGCAGATATATGGATGACTTTAGTACTTGGAAGAACTCTGAAACTCCGCCACTGTCTTCATAAGAGCCACATGAGTATGTGCAGTGCCACTGTCTTCATGTCATGGTGTTGTCTCTGCATTTTATGCTCTTCTGAATATCCTTGCGGTTCCGAGAATAAGTAGTGTATGCTACATTGTATGTTATGGCTGAGTCTGAGACAATAGACATTTTGTACGCAAATTTCCTCGTGGTGTTTCTGTATCAAAACTTTGAACTCTTTTTAACTTAATTTTGGACATGGTTGCGTCTCAGCTTCAATTGTTTTGACTTCCAGTTTTTAGTAGATTACAACCAAAATATGAGATTGCCTAGCAAGAAACCAAGATTAGGTTTTGTTTTCTAATTTTCGATGTAGGTTGAAAATACATTTTCCAATGGTGTCAATATAAGTTCAAGAAGCTTAAACGGTTCACTAACGTCTAGTTAATTTCTGCAACCGAGGAGGATATTTTTTTTCTCTTTACAATGATATA
Source organism: Malus baccata (assembly GCA_006547085.1). Lineage (NCBI taxonomy): Eukaryota > Viridiplantae > Streptophyta > Magnoliopsida > Rosales > Rosaceae > Malus > Malus baccata. The sequence continues at coordinate 38,116 of VIEB01000734.1, read as the reverse complement.
TTTATTGACACACCCTGACCCGGAGGATCCAGGTGTGCTGGCCGTCACGTGGGCGTGACGTAACCATGAGTGCGACACGGAAGCAAAACAACAACGTAAATCAGAAGAAATTCAAACCAAATTCAAACATAACAACCTACGAATAACCGAACGAGTTATAAAGGAAACACATAAGTTCAGAGCATAGGTTAACTGCAGTCAAGTAGGACTAAAATAGAAATACATCACCCTCAGATGAGTCCTACATGTCAGGAGTCTGTCAGAAAGCCGAAATAAGACCTTGAGAGCCACCAACCGCTAAACTAGAACCTGGAGGGGCGCAAAAACAAAATGAGTGGGTCAGTAAAATCAAATAGTTTTTCCAAAACAGTTTAATAAAACAATTATATCCCCTCGCCGTAAAAACCTGTATACTTTCCCAAAAATAGTATATAAATATATATATATACACAACCTCAAACTCAACACATAATCATCATCATAATGCCTCAGAATGTTATGCCATGCCCAAATTATAATCAGAATGTATCCAAATCAATCAGGTGAATAATAAGTCAACCGGAGACCCTACAATGGTCCTGTACGGCTGATTCTAAGCTCAACATCCTATCCAATCGGAGTCACCTCGGTGACCTGTACGGTTTAACTCTGCACGTCACTCGGAACTACATAAGGTAGTCTGTACGATGACAGGTGTATAATTACGCTCTAGTGCTTCTCACATCAATCATCAGCGCGCATATCTAAGGTCACCCACCAGTCGGAACCCCGCTAATGGTCTGTACGACTAGCAGGTTGGAACCCTCACATGGTCTGTACGACATCCACCTACTTGGATCCAAGGCGAGCGTGCGGTGTGGTGAATAACAATATAAGCACTATCACCTAGGTGCAGGTTATGAGCTTTCAATGCAATTCAATATAAATAACTCAGCTGGAAATAAATAAACTCACCTGAGCGTCCACCGCGTCATGTCACGCACATATATATCAATTATCAATTCAAATATTTCAATATTTTCATGCTGGCAATTTAATTTCATAACTTTCATAAAACGCGTATTTTCTGGGAAAATAAATGTATATAGGTAAATACGAAATCAAAACTGCCCACTCCCTCTCCCTGATAAGTCGACGGGTTGTAACCCCCGTGGCGTCCCTGGATGCGGTCGTCCTCGGGATACGTCTCACCTATATGCGAAACAACTATAAAAGCATCAATTAAAGCGCATAAACAAAACTAGGTAATTAATTCCTCATACGATGCTCAATTTTGACAAATGAATACACCAATGCGATCTACACAACCTCACGAGCATCGTAATATTTTTAAAATAATTTTTCGAGGTCTCATGCTCCCCCACGCGCCAAATTAGGCACGGGTCTACGCGCCCCCCACGCGCAGCCACGTGCAAGGCATGCTGACGGCGTCAGTTGACGCCGTCAGGAATATTCCTGGAATATTCCGTTATAACTGACGGATACCGTTATTGCCGTTAGGAATATTCTGTTAAAACCAACGGAATATTCCCCCTTCTTCTCCGACCTACCCTCGCCGGACTCCGATCACCGGAAAACTGGAAATTTTTTTAAATCACTATTCTCACTCGTTTTTCGTCCATTTTTCTCGTACTTTACATCAAATTGAAGCCCTAAGTGAGTACTATCACGTTGAACTAGTTTTAAGCACTAAAAATCACGGGATCATACCTTCCAAAAATCCAAGAAAACCGGCCAAACTTGAACCAGGTGATCCCGACGTCCAATTCTTCCAAACGAAGCACTCCGAGCTTCGTTAGGACCTCACCAAGCTTCCTACAAGCTTCAAATTCCCAAAAACATAAGGATTTACGTGTGCATGAACAGTGCACCTTCACGGGGAGTTTGAAAACTAGGGTTTTCGAAGGAAAGGTTACCTGAAAATGGTATCAACGTGCTCGTGGTGTCCTCAGGAGTCCAATGGCGGCCTTAAGTTCATCGATCCGTGATGTTTTAAGGGTGAGTGACTTAGTCCGTATGATTTCGAGAGGAGGAGAGAGACTGAGAGTGAGGGATCGTGAGGAAGAGAGAGACAGAGAAGACACGGGGAAGGAGAGGGAGAGAGAGGTCTTGTGTGTGGTCCAAGCTAATCCACATCACTCAAAATCATCCTAACCATACATAAAATATCAACTTTCAATATATTCCAACTCATATATATAATTCCCCCAACTTGATTAGTATTTAAACCAAGACCATGACACATATGTACGTACCTTAGTAATGCCAAGGGCATTTCCGTCCTTTCACATTCCCGTCAACAGTACCTCCGGGACGGGCTGTGACATTTACACTAAAGTAAGAAAGTGGGACTAAGCCAGACAGCGAGTCAACCATAACAAAATTGGTATTGAACTTCAAATTCGAACCTAAGACGTTCCACTTGTAAGTCGATATGAATACTACTAGATTATATTACTAAGTGAATTTGGTTTATCGTAACATTTAAAAGATAATGATATTTACGAGTAGTACTAAAGGCTCCAAGCCTCCAAACTATTACAAAATCATAATGGTATTTAGACGTCCAAAACTAACATAATTACTGACATTCCCTAATAGAAATGGGCTATACTATTATAAGTGGGATCTACCTGCATTAAAAAGTATCAGTGTGTCAATTTTGGTATTTCTAAATAACATTACTTAATACCAACTGATATTATAGTATATGGTTGATTTCTTGTGCGTATTTCTAAAGCTCATTATTCGGGTTTGACTTCAATAGTTAAGCTTACCAAGTAATTCGACTTTTTAAACAATGTTCCCTGTTTGAGTTTTAAACTCAATCTTCATCATTCATTTTCTAAACTACTCATTACTTCAAGACTATTGAAAAAAAAAATTACATTTATTTTGTCATATCCTGTGTCACATCAATTAGAAGAACAGTCGGTTACACTCGTGGAGAGATCAGACTTGGGTGGCACGTCGTTGAAAATTGTTTATGGCGTTTTGCTTACATTAGTAGTTGCAAGAAGGTAAAATTGAGCCTTTGAATAACAAGCCCAGGGACAAATTCTTCGGATTTTATATTTTAACCGTTAGATCAGATGAATTTATTTATTTTTCTTAAAATTAAAAAATTATACGCACTTGCAAGTGTTTTTTACTACAGTGGTGAAAATGTGTTGTGCCCTTACATGAAGACGTAGATTCGAACCCATCGGTGACTAATCTAACATTTAACTAACTAACGCTATTGCTCGACTAAAAAAAATAAAAAATCATACGCATTGTTAGATAGATCTGTAAGTGGAATGTGTTGATGCACAAAATCAGCGAGGATTTTGGTACAACAGAAAGTGTTAAGTTTGTGACCTTTACTAGATTGCTCCGATCACTAGTGTGAATAAGTATGTAAATGGATAGGGACATGGAAGCAATCACAAGATGTACGTGATTCACCCAGATTGGCTACGTCCACGGAGTAGAAGAGTTCTCATTAATTGTGAAGGGTTTACACAAGTACATCGGTTCAAGCTCTCCTTTAGTAAGTACTAGTGCATGATTTAGTACAAATAACATTAGGAAATATTGTGAAAGAATGATCTCTATTTATAGAAGAGAGTTTCTAGTTTCATTCTGACATTGACACGTGTCGTGTTGTGATTGGCTTCTGATATTGACACATGTCATGCTATGATTGGTTTCTGATGTCGACACGTGTTGCGCTGTAATTGGTCTCCTGGTTGGAGGGAAACTCTTCTGGATCCTTGACGGTATAACTTTGACCGGTGCTCAGTAGTTTCGGGATTGGTCAAATGTGGTACAAACAGTGCTCCCTTAAGTTCCCGAGTGAGGGAAGCTCCTCGGTTGGGGACTTGCAAGATCCAAGCCATTGAGTAATCACGAAACTTCTAAGTACCGAAGTGTGGTATCATTTTCACTTGCCTTATCTGTCTCATACGTAGCTGTGACATCTTCTCTGGAAGTACTTTTCCTCCATCCAGGGGTGGTATCTTTAACCGATGAAGATGCACAAGGTAATGTATCAATTTCACTTGAAGCTTACTTGTAGTTTCGGGCTTGGTCAAGTGCGATACAAAACCCTATAGTAGGAGTCCCCCAAGTCGCCGAGCTAGGAGATTTGCCGAAAGAGGTAACAGACAAGGTAAGCAATCAGACTTCCAAGCAAGCAACCTGGATCGAAGGTTCGACTTCGGCTTTTGGTTGATTGTTCTCCTTCTCCTTGTGTTGTAAACAGCAACAAGGATAAGGAGAAGCAAATGGAGAAGAGGTGATATGAGATACTTTTGCTTTTGAAGAAGTAACTTTCCACAGGCTTATTCTTGAACTGGGTTGGAGGGTTTTCTGGTTTCCTCTAGAGTATGAGGCCGACTCAAGAATTTGAGGGTCAAAACAAGTCCATCAAATCAAGAGTAAGTTCGACCTTGATGATATGAAATACTTTTTCTATTGACGAAGTAATAGATGAATTGGCACGTTTTCCGTTGCGCTTGTCTCCACATGCTTCCTTGTATCCTTCTCACTTGCCCTGTCTGTTCCTCAGGTATATGTGGTATCTTTTTCGGAAGCATAAGATGTTGAAGATGAGTACTCAAGAGCAATGCCAGGTAAGTAATTAGGCAAGGGGTTCCAGGCAGTCAGTTCCTGACTGGAAGCTTGATTCCAAGTGCTGATTGATTGCTCTCTTTCTAATTGTCTAGTAGGTAAGAACAAGGGCAAAGGAAAAGACAGGGAAAAAGCATGATATGGGATACTCTTGCTTTTGATCCTGATGATATGAGACACTCTTGCTCTGGTGTGGCTGGTTTGCATAGGTATTATTGGGGGGGGAAGAAAGCTGAGTATTTCGAGAGGCTTCGTTGGGAGTGCCTTCTCATATATGAGGAAAGGTTGAGCATTTTTGCAGGTTTGCCTGTCCGTGGAGGATGGATGTCGACATATATAAGAGTCTCTCTAACAACAAGTAGTAATGCTATTCCTTTACCCTTCTTAGTCGTAGCAATGTAGTGGGAGCTGCAAGCTTCACGTGTTTTAACTTTGTCAGAGCACTTTGAAAAAG
>VIEB01000734.1:0-25731 GCA_006547085.1 Malus baccata | reverse complement strand
GGTCAGAATTGGGGTTTTGAGAGGTGTGGTCGTGCACTCCTTGTTGTTCACTCCAATTTCCTCCTCGATGGTGGTTCGAGGTACTTTCTTTTTTATTTGTGTTGAACTTTTCTGCCCTATATTTTCAATCACATCAATGGCACAACAAAAACGAACATCATTAGTATTCTCAACAGATTCAGGAATATTAAAGCTAATCATATCACCACCAAATGCCATAGTTACTGATCCTTTGGCTACATCAATCTTGGTTTGAGCCGTTTTCATGAATGGCCGTCCAAGGAGGATGGGCAATGTAGGGGAGTGGTCCGACTCGTCCATTTCAAGCACGTAGAAATCCGCCGGAAAGATTAAGTGATTGACGTGCACTAAAACATCTTCCAAAACTCCCTTTGGCTAGGCATTAGAACAATCGGCCAATTGTATAATCACACCAACATTTTTCAATTCGCCTAAGTGCATAGATGCATAGATTGAATAAGGCATGATATTTATAGATGCACCTAAGTCTAACATGGCCGATTCAAAACGAGTATTACCAATTACACAAGGAATGGTAAAACTTCCTGGATCCTTGCATTTAGTGGGCAATTTACGTTGTAAAACAGCTGAAACATTTTCACTTACCTTGACAACCTCCTTGCTCGAAATTCTCTTCCTAGTCGTGCAAAGTTCTTTTAAAAACTTGGCATACCTTGGAACTTGCTTAATTGCATCCAAAAGTGGTATATTAACTTGAACTTTTCTAAACGTTTCCAAAATATCGTTTTCAGCCTCCTCCTCCTTTGATTGCATAAACCTACGAGGAAAGGGTACATTTGGAGGAACAACGTTATAATTAATCAAAATTGGAACTTGCTTACCTTTGTTGGCCGAATTGGATGGTTTAGGAGCTTTTGGGGCCTGCGGCAAAGGTGTTTCCACCCTTTCCGTGGGGGTGCTTTGCTCCTCCTCTTCAGTTATCAACTCTTCAACCTTATTGGAACATGAATTAGATGGTTGGGGATAAGATCCAACTCGTTTTCGACTTCACAAACTTATGGATTTTGCAGATTCGAATCCTCCCTTCGGGTTGACAACGATTGAACTAGGCAACTTACCTTGCTCTCTGAATTGTCCTACAAACTCTGCAATCTGCCCAATTTGCTTCTCCATTTGGTCCACCCTTTTTTCTTGGTTTTGCATTGCTTTGGCTTGATTTTCTTGCCCCTGAGACAAATTGGTGAGTAACTTAAGAAATCTCTCATTATCTAAAGATGTACCTGGGGTATTTTGGGCAGGTTGTTGTGGGGCTTGTGTTGGTGTGTATTGCTTGGTATAGAAGCCCGGAGGTTGCTGCCTAAAGCCTCCTTGTTGTTGGGGTTGTTGTGGCTCCCTCCACTTGAAATCTAGATGGTGTGTGCTGTCCATGTTTCTTCCATGTGCCTTGTTCATCTCCTAGCTGTGCATTTCCACTTGCTCCAAAGCCAAATGAGTGCAATCATAACCCCATTTTCTGCTGAGTGTTGATGACAAAGCAACACACAAAACAAATGCCTTTACTTTCTCACTTTATTAGCCAAATCTGTTTAGCCCGTTTCTGAACCTTTTAGTGTTACAATGCCCATAACTTCTTCTAGAAAAATGATATTAACAATCCGTAAATTGCTCCAGAAATAGACATCCGTAGCTTTCCAAACATATAAGGCTCATTCTCTCATTCATTCTGAGATGTTCGTAACATGCTTCCAAAGTCAGCTAATCTGCACAGGCAGTTTTGACGAATTTGTTACTTAATAACTCACTTGTGCTACTTTTCTTTTCTTTGCTTGATAAATCACACAAAACACAAAAACATAGTAAATAGCTCAAAAATATAAGGAACTAACTAAGAAAAGACAAGTAAATTTTATGTAAAATATATATAAATATGAGCTTATCATGGTGTTGTTCCTTTACCCTTGTGGGTAATAGTAGGGTAGCTGGATCTTCAAAATTTATGTGTCTAAACTTTGTCAGAGATCTTTGGCAAAGTTATCAGGGGTACTCGAGGAGCTGATGTTGTGTGGGAAAAGTGGTGCCTCTTCGAAATCCGAAGAGTGGTGCCTCTTCGATTTTTGAACCAACGGCCTTGTTGCCCTTTCTTTTATAAGGGCACCAATTGTGTGCAAGAAGTACATTTAGAGAGTTATTGCTTGTAGGAATTTTTTCCTTATTTCAGAGATTTATTGCACCTCATTTCTCCTTCATCATTTCTGAGAATGTCTAGCCCATCCGACTGTCGTTTTGACTTGAACTTTGGTGAAGAGGCAACCATGCCTTCTCAAGACAACATATGGCGCGCATCCTTCTTACTCTCCTACTGGTCCTCTTACCGTTGGGGACTTTGTGATGAAGAATGATATGACCGCTGCAAGTTGAATCATTGGCGGCTGAAGTGATAAGTCTCAAACAGGAGATCAGATGGCTCAAGCATGAGAATAAATAGTTGCACATGCTCGCACATGACTATGCTACAAAACCCAACGCCTATTTGCTCGAACCCGCCAAGTTGAATCATTGGCGGCTGAAGTGATAAGTCTCAAACAGGAGATCAGATGGCTCAAGCATGAGAATAAACAGTTGCACATGCTCGCACATGACTATGCTACAAACATGAAGAGGAAGCTCGACTAGTTGCAAGAATATGATGGTCAGATTTGACTTGATCATCAGAGGTTTGTGGGTTTGTTCCAAAGGCATTTATTACCTTCGTCTTCTGGGGCTGTACAGCGTAATGAAGCTCCAAATGATCAACCTTCAATGCCTCCTCATTCGGGGGTTCTGCCTAGTACTGAGGCTCCAAATAATCACCCTCTGGTGCCTCCTCTTTCTGGGGCTTTGCCGACTGTTAAGACTTCTCCTGAGCAACCTTTGTGAAGGCTCCCTTTTGTTTGTTTATTTTGATTCATATATATGTACATATTTGTAACTTATTGGAGATATCAATAAACAGGCTTTGCTTCATTTCAACGTATTGTGTTAAATACACCAAGGCCTTCTTCACTAAGTTCTTTGAATTTTTCCTTTTGTTAAAGCTTTGAAAAATCCAAGTCACCGAGTGGTCGTGAGACTTCCGAGTATCAAGGTGCAGTAGCATATGGTAGGAGTCCCCCAAGTCTCCGGTCGAGAGAGTTGACGAATAAGACGCTCCCTTAATTTCCTGAGTGAGGAAAACTTCTCGTTTGGAGACTTGAAAAATCCAAGTCACCGAGTGGTCGTGAGACTTCCGAGTATCAAGGTGCAGTAGCATATGGTAGGAGTCCCCCAAGTCCGGTCGAGAGAGTTGACGAATAAGGCATTTCCTTTCTAAGTGGTAGCCCAAAACTCATTCTTCATATATATTTGTTATGAAGGTTGTTAGGCCTAAAGAAGAGGAGGCTTAGGCAATTTTTGAAATGTTTTTTTTCAATATTTTTTTTCGAGTTTTTGAATTTTTGAATTTTTGAATTTCTGAAAAAAAAATATATATTTTAAAGCTTTGTAGGTGAAGCTTTGGTGTTGAAGCTTTGTAGGTGAAGCTTTGGTGTTGAAGCTTTGAGGTTGAAGCTTTTGTTGGGCACCGTGAATTGATTTTGCTTCACACTATCTTGATCAAGATAGTGTGAAGCTTTTGTAGGTGAAGCCTTGGAGTTGAAGCTTTGTAGGTGAAGCTTTGAGGTTGAAGCCTTTGTTGGGCACCGTGAATTGATTTTGCTTCACACTCTTTTGATCAAGATAGTGTGAAGCTTTTGTAGGTGAAGCCTTGGAGTTGAAGCTTTGTAGGTGAAGCTTTGAGGTTGAAGCCTTTGTTGGGCACCGTGAATTGATTTTGCTTCACACTCTTTTGATCAAGATAGTGTGAAGCTTTTGTAGGTGAAGCCTTGGAGTTGAAGCTTTGTAGGTGAAGCTTTGAGGTTGAAGCCTTTGTTGGGCACCGTGAATTGATTTTGCTTCACACTCTTTTGATCAAGATAGTGTGAAGCTTTTGTAGGTGAAGCCTTGGAGTTGAAGCTTTGTAGGTGAAGCTTTGGAGTTAAAGCTTTTTTTAGGTCCCATGAATTGATTTTGCTTTACACTATCTTGATCAAGATAGAGTGAAGCTTTTGAGAATTTGTAGTTGTCCTCCATTGATGAAGCTTTTGTTGGTGAAGCTTTTGTGTTGAAGCTTTGTAGGTGAAGCTTTGGAGTTAAAGCTTTTTTTAGGTACCATGAATTGATTTTGCTTTACACTATCTTGATCAAGATAGTGTGAAGCTTTTGAGAATTTGTAGTTGTCCTCCATTGATGAAGCTTTGTTGAATCCTTTTTTTTTTTTTTTTTTTTGGGAAACTAGAAATTTGAAAATGTGGGAGAAACAACATATACAAATTTTGCTTTCACACTGTTGAGCAAGAGATTGCGATGCAAGCCACACCTTGTAGTAGTCGAATGTTTGGATGAACCATATAAATGGAATTTGCTTCGAACAATCTTGAATTTGCTTCGAAGGTTTGAGAATTGTAGTTGCCCTCCATTGATGAAGCTTTTGTTGGCACCATAAATTGGTTTTGCTTCACACTATCTTGATCAAGAGTGTGTGAAGCTTTTGAGGATTGTGGTTGCCCTCCATTGATGAAGCTCTTGTTGGCACCATAAATTGGGTTTGCTTCACACTGTCTTGATCAAGAGTGTGTGAAGCTTTTGAGAATTGTGGTTGAACTCCTTTGATAAAGCTCTTGTTGGCACCATATATTGGTTTTGCTTCACACTGTCTTGATCAAGAGTGTGTGAAACTTTTGAGAATTGTGGTTGCCTTCCATTGATGAAGTTCTTGTTGGCACCATAAATTGGTTTTGCTTCACACTATCTTGATCAAGAGTGTGTGAAGCTTTTGAGAATTGTGGTTGAACTCTTTTGATGCAACTTTTGTTGGCATCATAAATTGGTTTTGCTTCACACTGTCTTGATCAAGAGTGTGTGAAGCTTTTGAGAATTGTGGTTGCCCTCCATTGATGAAGCTCTTGTTGGCACAAAAAATTGGTTTTGCTTCACAATGTCTTGATCAAAAGTGTGTGAAGCTTTCTACGAGTTGTAGTGTTTGCATTGTTACAGAGGGGAAATGTTTGAAACAGATGCAAGAGGATTGAATAGCTTGATCTTTGTATGCCATGCACCGAAATTGTTGTTGGCTTGCAGTAAGACTTTGTTGGTGACTATAACTCTTGTTGGGTATAAGTGCTCCCCTAGTTGAGTTGTCAAGCTTAAGGGTTTTTATTATTTTTGAATGCTAAGAGTTCACATGTACAAGTTGTACCACTCGTCTTCTGGTAAGTGGAATGGATGGTGAGTTGCTTTCATCACTTGGTTGGTGGTACGAAGGTGAGTTCCTTCATAACCTTTCATCACATTTCATCACCTGGTTGGTGGCACGAGGGTGAGTTCCTTCTTCCCCTGGTAGGTGGCATGAATGGCAAGTTGCCAAATGATATTAGAGTACGGGTTGTACATTTCATCACCTGGGTGGTGGCATGAAGATGAGTTCCTTCTTCACCTGGTTGGTGGCATGAGGGGCAAGTTGCCAAATGATATTAAAGTACGGGTTGTACATTTCATCCCCTGGTTAGTGGCATGACGGAGAGTACGGGTTGTACATTTCACCACCCGGTTGGTGGCATGAAGATGAGTTCCTTCTTCACCTGGTTGGTGGCATGAGTGACAAGTTGCCAAATGATATTAGAGTACAGGTTGTACATGTCATCACCTGGTTGGTGGCATGACGGAGAGTACGGGTTGTACATTTCATCACCTGGTTGGTGGCATGAAGATGAGTTCATTCTTCACATTTCATCACCTGGTTGGTGAGAATAAGGGCAAGGTGTCGAGGCACATTATAGCAAGTGTCGAATAATACAAAGTATGTTGAACCCTTTCGAAGCACAGTTGGCTTATGTATGGATGTGTTGGAATGTATGAATGTGTTGGAATGTATAATGTTTATGTGTGAATGTGTTGGAATGTATGATTTTTATGTTGATTGATATGAGTGATGCTTATGAATGTTTTGCTATGCATGAAAGGATCAATGCTTTTGATATGTGAACCATGTTGGTTGTAACACTTAGTATCACATACTTTTTGTCAAAGTATGGATGTTGAAGCTCTGAGTTAGAGTATAAGGGTAGGTCAGCGTAGACCAAGTGTTCTAGTGCTAGGAACGCAAAAGACTCAGAAGAAGTTGTCTGAATTCCCTCTTCTTTAAATATTTGCCGAATGGCTTGTGTGACAAAAGATCTGAAGCGGTTGAGAGTCAAAACATTTGTAATGTGTATGCCTTCTTATAATAGCATTTCCTGCAGTACCTAGTCCTCCACTTTGAAAGAGTGAGGCTTGGCCCCATAGTCATAATAGTCGACAGTACATTCACCCCTGGTTGTCTTGATACGAACTTTTATCCCTCTTGTTGTAATGGGCTTGTTGAGAGTAAAAATCATTCCTCTTACCAAGAGACAACATTTAGTGACTTAGCGAGTAGCTAAACGAGGTAGGAAATGATGCAATGGATATCTGAATGGCCAAGATCTCCTCACTTGGTCGAACTTGACTTCCACTTCCCACTTGTTGATAGGGGTTAACCATATGGGGGTTCCCTTGGTATGTCTTTGCTTCGGCAGAGGCGTGGTTGTAAGCATGTGCCATCACCTCAGAGTAAGTCTTCCAAGTGTTGGCATTGATCATGTACTTAAAGAAACAATCACATAGGCCTGCCATGAAGCCCTTGAGGGTGATCTTGTCATTTGCCTCAGCGTAGAGAGAATACTCATGGCTGAAGCGACCGGCATACTCTCGTAGTGACTCGTCTGGCTTCTGGCGAATAGTGTACAAGTCATCTGTAGAATGCAAGCGATTGGCCTGGAAGATGTGTTGAGAAACAAACAGTTTGCTCAGTTCCTCAAATAAGTCTACTGTCTTAGGTGGAAGACGGCAATACCAGTTTAGAGCTCCGCCAGAGAGGATGGAGGGGAAGATAAGACATCGCTCTTCGTCAGTGTGCATCCGATATGCCATGGTGGACTTAAATAGCTTAAGGTGTTCAATTGGGTCCTCCCATCCAGTATATAGTTGTAAACCAAGCTTTTGTTTTGTCTTCGCTTGAAGAGGGTGTCGAGGATCCTCCTTGTGAGAAGGCCAGGCTTGGGTTGGTTCTAGTCAGGTATCTCGGCCTGACGTTTGACTTTCAACTTGTTTACTTCTTCAAGGAGCTGTAGGACAATGGGGTCTTGAGTGGAGCCATGTACCATTGGAATTTTCTTTCGTAAGTCTCCATCACCTCTCAGAAGTAGGAAAGTTTGATCAAGGGCATGTAGTTTTTTCTTGGACTTGCCGTACTGACTTCTAGGGCGAGTCTGTCGGAATACCTCAGAGTCCCTTGTACCTTCATGTTCCTCTGGGACCTGTTGTTCTTTCCCTAGATTGGCAACGGGCCTGGGTCGTAGGAGGGGACTGAGTCTTTCAGAAACCCTTGGGTCATTGATCTTCGAGCATATGTGGAGAGGATTCTCTCGATGTTGCTTTAGGAAGTCTCAGCAGTCATGATAAACGGCTTTCGATCCTTCCAACCCTTCTGCAAAGAGGTGTTTTCCTTTACTTCTTCTGCTTCGGGTCGAAGCATCTGGGTTGAGAGAAGTCTCATGTTGATCAATGTTTTGATGATTAGCTCGCTTCTCATCAGGGGTCCCATGTCAAAGGGAGGTGACCCTCCGTGTTGGGGGTACCCAGATGATGGTTGATGTCCACAGGGGCAACGAGCTCGCGTGTTTGAGCACGTCTAGTTTCGTGGAGCATCTCAAAGTGCTTCTCATACTCCTCTTGGAGGACCTCATTCTTCATTGCTATCTTGTTGTTTTGAGCTTCTAGCTTATTGACTTTAGCTTGAAGAATAACCCTTTTTCCTTCCTTCTTTCGTTGCTTCGCACTAGGTGCAAGAGGGGTGTCATTCTATGTGCTGTGGCTTCCTTCACTCCCCATGTTGGAGAGAGATGCCTGGTCAAAAGAGAGTGTACGAATGGTGGAAACCAGCTTGGCAAAGCTGAAGAGAGTGGGAATAAGTGTCGTTCCCACAGACGGCGCCAAATGTTGATGCACAAAATCAGCGAGGACTTTGGTACAACAGAAAGTGTTAAGTTTGTGACCTTCACTAGATTGCTCCGGTCACTAGTGTGAATAAGTATGTAAATGGATAGGGACAGGGAAGCAATCACAAGATGTACGTGGTTCACCCAGATTGGCTACGTCCACAGAGTAGAGGAGTTCTCTTTAATTGTGAAGGGTTTACCCAAGTACATCGGTTCAAGCTCTCCTTTAGTAAGTACTAGTGAATGATTTAGTACAAATAACTTTAGGAAATATAGTGAGAGAATGATCTCTATTTATAGAAGAGAGTTTCTAGTTTCATTCTGACATTGACACGTGTCGTGTTGTGATTGGCTTCTGATATTGACACGTGTCGTGCTATGATTGGCTTCTGATGTCGACACATGTTGTGTTGTGATTGGCCTCCTGGTTGGAGGGAAACTCTTCTGGGTCCTTGACGGTATAACGTTGACCGGTGCTCAGTAGTTTCGGGATTGGTCAAGTATGGTACAAATAGAATGCATCATGCATGCTATCCATACTTAATAGTACGTGTGGAGCCAAAAATAATCACAAGGCGACACGTGGATCTTTGGATAGCAAAGGACAAGAATACCTTTGAGGCACATCCGAGTTCCTACGCGCGAGCAGTGGGCAATAATCTTTCAACCAAGTTAAAAGTGCCCAAAATAGGTAGCAATTCAAAGCCTATTTCATCCATCATCATCAAATCCCTTCTACAAGGTAATTCCCAAAACATTTCTTTTCAATTATGTTAATTGGCTAATTAATAGATTTATTACGTAATTAATCTATTAATAGCCAATTATACCACCAATTACTCCCAAAAAACACACATAAGGCCGGTCACCTTCTCTCCCAAGTGGGTTGGCCATGCCTTGTAATTTGTACCTCATTTCCCCCTTTTATTAGCTAATCAATTAGGCAAATATTCTATTAATTGACTAATTGATTAGCTAATTATTCCATAACTCCCAAATTAAACACAAATCAAGAACCTAGCCCACAAAGGGAGCTAGGGGGCCGGTCCTCTCACACCCAAAGAGGCCGACCACTCTCCTATTTAAACTCCATCATTCTCCTCAAAGTGCACTTCCAATTCTCTAGCAAAAATTCTATAAAATTCTCCGAACACTTTGGCATCGAAGGTTCTTCGGCCAAAGCTGACACACCTCGACCTAATATTGGGGCATGCTGGCCGTTATGTGAGGGTGACGTAGCCATGTGCACAGTGTGGAAGCAATAATGATATAAGAAATGCGAATAAATAAAAACCAACTGACTAAAACACTAGATGAGATAAGGTGAAAGTGATATAAAACTGACTACACATAACCAGAGCGTAGGTATCCTAGGTGTAGTCCAGTTGGACGAATACTAATTATACAACACCAAATATGGTCCTACATTAGTGAAAATCTGTCAGAGCTGCTATGTATTCCTCATGAGCCACCAACGAGCACTCCTACATAAAACCTGGAGGGGCGCAAAACAAAAAGTGTGAGTGGGTAAAAACAAAGCTTTTCAAAATCATTTCATTCATCAAAAGTAGTAACCCATTGCCGTAAAACCTGTATAATTCCCAGAAAATAGCATATAAGATTATATCTCAAAATCATATTCAAAATAGCAATCCACCGAATATTCCATGTCAAATCTCAGAAAGAAAATAAGTAAGTCAGGTGCAATAAATCAATATGAAATAGTATGCTAGCGGGAGTCACCTAAAGTGACCTGTACGGCTGAGTCCATAACTCATCAATCAAATTCTGCACACGAGTAGGAACCACCTAATGTGGTCTGTACGGCAGGCTAGGTGTAAATAAATATGCTCAAGTGCTACGGTCACGTGAAGGCTGTGCGAAGTATCACAAGTCACCTACAAGTCAGAACGACCCAAAGTGGTCTGTACGACAGGCTGACACCTGCCTTGGATCCAAGGTGAGCGTGTGGTGCGAGAGGTGAATGATCACGTGAAGGCTAGGCCCTGTCCTTGAGTGGAGCACTAACACCGGGGTGCAGGATAAATAGCTCGAAATACATCTCAGCACTAATATACTCATTACCATCACTACCATCAATATACTTACCTGAAGCTTACCTAAGTGTCCGCAGCATTGAGCAAATATATATATATATATATACACACACACATATATAACCATACTAAAGCACAATTAAACATAAAGAGCATTTGACATGGCATTTCAAAGTATTAAACCATTTAATTAAGTTTATTGGAAAAAATACGAAGTGTATATATATATATATATTGAAAACCAAAAGCCCACTCAATGATATGTTGAAGGGTCATAACCCCCGAGCCTTGCTTGACTGCGCGCATCCTCAGGATAGGTCTCACCTATATGCGAAACAACTATTTAAACGTTATTTTTAAGCACATAAACAAAACTAGGTAATACCTTCTCATACATTGCTCAATTGGGGTATTTGAATATACCACCGTGACCTACTCAACCTCAGGAACATCTCTATATTGTTAGAAAATTTTCTGACCACTCACATGTCATCACGCATTGGCTAAGGCACGGCTAGACTCGTGGTCCACGCGCAGGCACTACACCTCTCCACGGTGATAGCTTAAAAAATACCCAATCACCCACTTTATACACTCAATCAGTGGCATGCCTGTCTGCTACACTCTTGTGTCGATCCTGGGCCGCTTTCAGGTTAGATTTAATTCCCTGGATGTTCTGAGTAGTCTCCTCTACAATCTCAGGGCCTACTAAAACTCTTTCACTAACCTCCGACCAACACAAAGGAGTACGAAAAGACTTGCCATAAAGTGCCTCAAATGGTGACATACCAATACTCGAATAGTAGCTATTGTTATATGCAAACTCCATCAAATATAACCGCTGATGCCATGCGTCACCAAACTGCAATACCGAAGATCTCAGCATATCCTCCAACGTCAGAATAGTCCTCTCAAATTGTCCATCTGTTTGAGGATGATATGCTGTACTATAAAGTAACCTCGAACCAAGAGCTTCTGAAATGCTACCCAGAACTTAGAAGTAAATCTAGGATCCCGATCCGAGATAGTACTCACTGGAACCCCATGATACTTAACAATTTTCGATAAGAACAATTCAATTAATCGGCTTAATGAATATTTCTCCCTCACAGGGATAAAATGCGTTGACTTAGAAAACCGATGCACTTTCATATAAATGTCATCATAACCATTTTGTGTACGAGGAAGCTTGAAATTACCACTATCATCACGAAACATCAAAACAGGTGCATGAGTGAGACAATATTTTAGCTGCTGAAAATCTGCTCACAGTTATCATCCCATTCAAACTTAACATCTTTTCTGGTAAACCTTATCCGTGGTAATGCAATAACTGAAAAATCTTTAACAAACCGCCCATAATAACCTGCTAGGCCAAGAAGACTCCATATCTCAGTGACGGTTCGTGGTTGCTCCCAATTCTTAACAGTTGCTACCTTTTGAGGATCCACCTGAATACCTTGAGCATATATGACATGTCCCAAAAATGCCACTTGATCTAGCCAAAATTTGCACTTGCTAAACTTGGCATACAACTGGTGTTCCCTCAATTTCTTCAACACCAAAGTAAGATGTCGAACATGCTCTGATTTCGACTTAGAGTACACCAGAATATCATCAATAAAGACAATGACAAACCTATCTAAATATTGCTCGAATACTCGATTCATCAAGTCCATAAAAGCTGCAGGTACATTAGTCAACCCAAATGGCATCACAAGAAACTCATAATGACCATATCGAGTCCTAAGAGCCGTCTTGGGGACATCCTCACTTCTGATCTTCAATAACCAGACCTCAAATCATTCTTAGAAAACACACAGGCGCCTTAAAGCTGATCAAATAAATCATCTATATGTGGCAATGGATAATGGTTTTTAATCTTTACCTGATTTAATTGCCTATAATCAATACATAGCCTTAAGGTCCTGTCTTTCTTCCTCACAAATAAAATTGGAGCTCCCCAGGGTGAAGTACTAGGCTGAATAAAAAATTTATCAACTAATTCCTGCAACTGAATCTTCAACTCCCTCAATTCAGTAGTAGCCATTCGATAAGGAGTCAAAGATATAGGATCTGTACCTGGAAGTAAATCAATGGTGAACTCCACGTCTCAGTCTGGTGGTAATCCAGGTAAATCATCAGGGAACACATTAGGAAAATGCCTGACCACTCGAACATTCTCCGCACAAGTAGGAGAATTATCATTCAACACCACATGATCCAAATATTCCTGACAACCTTTTTCTAACAATATTTTAGCTCTTATGCCATAAATAACACCATGCCACACTCCACTACGCTCGCCCACAAATGTAACCTCAGGCAATCCAAGACGATGGAAAGTAACTGCTTTCCCGTAGCAATCTATATTGGCACGATTATAATGCAACCAATCTGTGCCCAAAATCACATCAAAATCAACAATATCTAATGAAATGGGATTAGTGTTGGAAGTATGCCCACAAAGCCACTCATTTGATGTAATAGCTTTTGGAATACTTATTGTATTGAACTTTTATATGTTTAATGGAAGGGCAAAGCTTATTGTTAATCACTATTTATTGTATCATGTGTTTAAGCAATAAGAGAATCCTAGGAATGTATTTGATCTAAGAGATAAGTAATCTAAGTAAGTTAGATTAACGAGACCTTTCTCTTATGTTCATTCCTAAAACGTTCCTAGCCATAGGATTGCCAATTGGGCATTGACAATCCGCTAAGGTTAGTATGTGTTATGTTGACTCAAACGTGAGTATGAACTAGTCTCAAGTCATTTGGTGTTGGACACTAAGACAAACACATAGGTGCTCGAAAGAGTAATCGAGTACACTGAACGACGATCAACAAAGAGTTCAAACATACATGTCATGCATGAACTCTAAAGTTACAATATGCAAAGTAGTCCTTTGACCTGAGGCATCATAGATGTCTAATGGTTAGGTCCTTGATCTTTGATCATGTCAAAGGCATTCCTTTGGAGTGTCCACGGCATTGTTGGGGTCAAGCTATCTAGTCATGTAGGCATATGAATGCACAACAAGGGATCTCTAACCTTCCATGGTGGAGGGAGAATACTCTAAGATATGATTCTAAAGTCTTTGGCCAAAGCATATGAATATGACTTAGGAAGTTTGTTCCAAATCATATTCAAGGGAATCATATAGGAAAGTATCACATTGGATAGTAGACATGAAACAAACTATCACTTAAACAATGTGATTAAGAGTATTGTATTAGAGAAGGACCGTATTGCATTGTAGTTGTAACTGGATAGGTTCTCCAACCAATTCTACTTAGCTTGGGTAACCATGATATGCTGCTAGGTGTCACTCATGGTTTGTGGAAGCCCTAATGATTAGCAAACACTAATCAACAAAAAGGGAGAATTGAAATGTGGTTTCAATTCACAATCGATCGTTAAGAGTAACATCGCCCACTGCCTTGCTAATTGGAACCTAATGGATCGCACACCACATAAGGATGTTAGTGAAGAAATTGTATGAAATGGATAAGCAATTAAATGGTTTAATTGAAGAATGGTCAAAGTTAATTAATTAGTTAATTAATTATACGAAAGGTTCGTATTGGGCTTTTAAGTTAGTTTGGGCTTCGGGGTCCAAAATGGTTTTGGTCCACTAGGCCCATTGTGTTTAAGTTGTATGACAACTAAAACAAATATGGGCATTTAGCCCAATAACAAAAAGGAGGCCGGCCATAGCAAGGGTAGTGGGAATTTTTGCTTAATTGCAAGTTTGCCACTAACCTAAGAGATGAAGTATAAAGTCATCTTTATAGCTTTGTTTCCATTGAGGGTTTCCTAATAGAAATTGGGTGAAATATTCTCTCTCATTTTCTACATAGAGGCCGGCGACTTAGAGGATTTTTACTAGCATCTAAAATCTCTCTAAGTCATCCATCTCATCTTCACAAGATACATCCTTGGTGAAGAGACTTAGAGACACTATACTTTTGGTGTTTTGGAGATCCTTTCCTCACAACCTCAAGGAGCAAAGGAGCACACAAAGGAAGGAAATTCACAAGCAATATCCAAGGAGCTTGGAGGGGACTTGAAGGCCCTCCACTTGGGTGAATCCCTTGTGTAAACAAGGATGAGCTTCAAGGGTAATGAAACTCTAAATTCTTCCTTCTCTTTAATGTTGTTAAAGAGTCTTTTGGTTCACCATATACTAGGCTTTGAAAGTCATGGGTTTTATGAATTGTTTTTGAATGCATGCCTACTTTAAAGTGTTAATAGCTTGCATGTGTATTCAAATGTTCATACTTGTTCTTAGCTAGGACAAATTTTATCCTTCAATTAGCTGGCATAACTACATCCTTCACTAACACGGGACATCCTGGATAAACACAACTAACATAACATCTCTATCCTCTAGGCATAGCAAACTCTAAATCATACCCTAGAGGTGTAGGGTGAGGTTGAGTTAACTGAGCGAATGATTGAGAAATAACAGAATGCGTAGCACCACAATCAATTAATACTCTAGCAAAATGACCAAGAATATTCAACGTACCCATGATCAAATTAGGATTATTCTGAGCATCCTATAGTGTCATGTGGTGAATACGTCTCTGAGCCTGCTGTCGGCCTCCACGACCTCTGCTAGTCTGACCACCATGACCTTGCACATTACACCCCTGGACTGGCTGATTAGACTGCCGCGATGATCCTGCACTACTACACATGCTGGGGCTGTCCTCCAGGATACCACTGAGACCCACCAGATGAATAGAGAGGATACGACGTATAACCTCTAGGATATTGAGGGTAACCACTATGCTGATATGGGTCCTACGGATACTGATACTGCCTTGCAGAATAAGGAGCTACATCGCCCTGGTAATGATAATCACCTCCATGACCCACCTAGGCATAACCACTAGGTCCTAAAACTTGCTGGGTCGGCCCTAGGGGTGGTAAGGAAGGCTGCGGGGGTCTTTGTTGATTTTGAGGACAATCCATAGCCCTATGCCCTATTTTCCCACAAGAAAAACATCCTCTACTACCCTGGCTGCAATCCCCAAAATGTCGGCTATTACATTTAAGAAAAAATGGATTACCAGAACCACCAAAATCTCTCTGCCTCTGAAAACGACGACCTCTAGAAAATCTACCACCTCTCATCTGACCAGTGAAACTCATACCTCCGCTAGAAGAACAAGAACTAGTGCCACTTCTCTTAAAACTTTGGGTCTTACGAGGTCTCTAAGATGATTGACCCTTACCTTTATCATCTTTCTTTTGATTTCCATCATTTTCTTCCTCCTCACTCTCACTAGGCATATTATCTGAATTTTCATTCCGTAGCAGAATCTCATAAAACTCCTAGTAAGTAGTACAAGGAGTCGTGGTCGCCATAGAATGCCATTTTGTTCTAGTACCCAACCTGAAATGATGAAGCATCTCAATCGAATTAGCAGCAACCTCCTATAGTACTCATTAGCTGTCATCTTTCCCTGCTTTAGGTGCATGAATTCTTGCTTCTTGTGATCTATATACTCTTAAGGAATAAATCTCTTCTAAAATAAGTGCTTAAAAACTTCCCAATCAGCAGCTTCTTCTGGTGATAACTGATAAGACTACTGTCTCCAGCAAGATGCAGGTTTCGGACCTAAAAACTAGGTAGTCGTCTCGAAGCACCTATCAGGAGGAAGACTCCCCTGACTCTGCATCACACGGAAAGTCTTCTCAATATGATTGAGCCACCGCTCTGCTCCTTCATATCCTTCATTATCGATGAAATGATTCAACTTCAAATTATACACAGTCTCCAGAAGTGTCCTTTAGGGAAGACGAAGCGAAGGCTGAATAACATTAGCTATAGCTTCCCCTAACTGAGCAATATTAGGGAAACTAGGCTCAGCTGAAGGACGTGGCTTTCTACGAGGAGACATAGTTCTGACAAAAGACACCTAACATAATTAGAATATTCACAAGATATGCAGAACTGCGAAACCTAGGCTCTGATACCAAACTGACACACCCCAACCTAATATTGAGGCATGTTGGTCATCACGAGAGGGTGAAGTAGCCATGTGCACAGTGCGAAAGCAATAATGATATAAGAAATGCGAATAAATAAAAACCAACTGACTAAAACACTAGTTGAGATAAGGTGAAAGTGATATTAAAAGTGACTACACATAACCAGAGCGTAGGTATCCTTGGTGCAGTCTAGCAAGATGAATACTAATTATACAATACCAAATATGGTCATACATTGGTGATAATCTGTTAGAGCTGCTGTGAATTCCTCATGAGCCACCTACGAGCACTCCTACCTAAAACTTGGAGGGGCGCAAAATAGAAAGTGTGAGTGGGCAAAAATAAAGCTTTTCAAAATCATTTCATTCATCAAAAGTAGTAACCCTGGCAGTAAAACTTGTATAATTCCCATAAAATAGCATATATGATTATATCTCAAAATCATATTCAAAATAGCAATCCACTGAATATACCATGTCAAATCTAAAAAAGAGTAAGTAAGCCAGGTGCAATAAATCAATATGAAATAGTATGCCAGTCGGAGTCACCTAAAGTGACCTGTACGGCTGAGTCCACAACTCATCAATCAAATTTTGCACATGAGTCAGAACCACCTAATGTGGTATGTACGTGAAGGCTGTGTGAAGTATCACAAGTCACCTATGAGTCAGAACCACCTAAATTGGTCTGTACGACAGGCTGGCACCTGCCTTGGATCCAAGGTGAGCGTGTGGTGTGGGAGGTGAACGATCACGTGAAGGCTAGGTCCTGTCCTCGGGCGGAGCATTAACACCGGGGTGCAAGATAAATAGCTTGAAATACATCTCAACACTAATACACTCATTACCATCACTACCATCAATATACTCACCTGAAGCTTACCTGAGCGTCCGCAGCGTCGAGCAACAATATATATATATAACCATACTAATGCACAATAAACATAAAGAGAATTTGACATGGCATTTTAAAGTATCAAACCATTTAATTAAGTTTTCTGGGAAAAACCAAAACCCCATTCACTGATATGTGGAAGGGTCAGAACCCTCGAGCCTTGCTTGACTGCGCTCGTCCTCAAGATAGGTCTCACCTATATGTGAAACAACTATTTAAACATTATTTTTAAGCACATAAACAAAACTAGGTAATAACTTCTCATACATTGCTCAATTGGGGTATTTGAATATGCCACAGTGACCAACTTAACGTCAGGAACATCACCATTTTTTTAGAAAAATTTTCTGACTACTAACGTGCCGTCACGCATCGGCCAAGGCACGGCCAGAAGCGGGGCCTACGCGCAGGCACGTGCCTGGCACACTGACGGATTCCCTATTGGCGTTACGGAATATTTCGTTAAATATTAGAATATTAGGTTAAATATACCTGACACTGTTAGAATATTTCGTCAAAGTTGATGGAATATTTGCCTTCTTCTTCGACGAGTCACTGGATTCAGTCGCCGTCGCCATTTGCGTCATCGAAAATTGAAAATTTTCAAATGTTCATATCTTCTTCATTTCTCAACAAAAATTAACAAAATTTGCATCAAAATGAAGCTTGGGATGAGAGGAATAAAACCTTACCACTTTTAGGTCTTAAATCCATCGGAAACTCGTCAAAAAAACCCACCATAGTCCAGCCACCTCTGTAACTCACTAACTCGAGTTTCTTGACGTCCAAAATACTTCCAATTTCTTCCCTAAGCTTTGCAAAGACGTTCTAAGGATCCCTAGCACCCTAAAACTCGATGAAACCTCCGCGATCACTGTGCACCTCATCGGGGTTTTGTATAACTCGAGTTCTAGGAGTTTTCACGTCGAACAAAGGATATAAATGAACTCCTGGGCTCACAAGGAACACAAAAACCACCTCCTTGACGTCGATCTGTGCATAAGAAGGTTGGTTGAGGGATGATCTGTACAATTGTACAGAAAATGGATGAAAGCCGAGAGAGAATGAGAAAGAGAGAGAGAGAGAGAGAGAGAGAGAGAGAGAAAGAGAGAGAGAGAGAAAGAGAGAGAGAGAGAGAGAGAGAGATAGAGTCAATGGGAGAGTGGTATGGGTGTATGTGTGTGGTCCAGCTTGGGCTACCAACCAACAAACAAAAGTTTACTTCCAATTAGGTCCAAAAAGTTAGGAAAAATATGTCATGGTCCAAATCCTTAGCCCGTTTACACACACTCAACCACTAAACGCTCAAGGGCATAACCGTCACTTCACGCTATCAAGGATAAATTAATAAGAACATTTGGGACGGGCTGTGACAAAAGCGCCCCCCCCAAAATTTATCATGGGTGTATGAGGCTCTTGGTCTTGACCTAAGGTGTTATTTGTTTTGTAGGTGCAATTTTATCCAAGATCAAGGAGGAAGAAATTGTTAACAGAAATAAAGAGTTGCAGACAGAGCATGTATTGAAGAAGAAGAGAGAAAAGGGAATAAGAGAGAGAGAGAAAGTAATGGATTACATTGATACTAAATTGATCTTTACAACTATGAGAATACAATTTATATAGCCATCATGACTAGCTTGCAGCCTAAGCTATTTAACTAACTAATTTGATAACAACCTAACTAACTATTTCTGAGCTGGAATGATATATTCAACATCCCCCCTCAATCTCAACTGGGATTTCCAGTTTGAGATTGTATGAGTGCTTGAGAAATGCAGAACAATGAAATCCTTCTTGGTTCACAATCGAGAATGATCAAACAACAAGCTGTACAATCACAAAAATCAAGAACCACAACCCTCTTCGGCAATCGGCCTTCAATGAAGAAAGGGAACAAGAACTGCACTCCAGCAATCGGCCTTAATGGAGTTGCACACAATATCTGAGACATATCTTTTCACTCCGGCTATCGGCCTTGTGGAGGAAACACATTTCATTCAACACACTCTTGGCAATCGGCCTTTTTCGAGTGCACAAATCTCAAACAAGCAAGAACTACTATCAATTCAATCACACTTTGGCATCGGCCTTTAACAAGTGGATATCACAAACAACTTCACAATTCTATCAATTTATCAATAACGGCTTCAGCCTTGTATTGATCATATACACATGAAACTGACATTTACACAAACACATAGAGTGCAAGAACTTCAACCATACACAGAAAACACCATGAAACTTGAACCAGAGAACCCAGATAGCATTGTACAATTTGACTCCAGAGAACATCTCACAAGAAATACCTGACTGAAGAAATTACCAAAGATCGTCCCTTTAAACTCCCTGCAATATCGTCACGCAACACCCAGAAACGAAAGCACCAAGAACCATCAGCGAAAGATCTCGCCAATAACCACCAACGAAAAAAAAAAAATCGTCCCTTCGAACGTCCAAACCTTCTGTGGTAATTGACCTTTAACAAGGATGATACAGCAGAAAGACTTCAAGATTCAACACTCCAGCAATTGGCTGACACAAATCATCAAACACTTGGAGTGCACCGAGTTGATTTCTCCAGAAACACCCATGAACTCGAACAGAAAACTTCAACCAAAGTAGCAAATCTTCATCTAGAGACAACCCACCAAATAGCTGAAGTTTTGTAGCTTCAAATTGTCTCCGCAAACGTCAAGTCTGTCCAAGTCCCAACAATTCTTAAGACTCAGACTTTCAAGCACCACACAGTTGACCAACAGCGTGTGCAGATTAGTGTCCGGGAACTCAATCCAAGCCAAATAAATTTCCTTTAGCAGATGGAAATTCTTGAGTCGTGGGATATTGAAGTTGCAAGAAATCAGAGTCAAGGATTCAAGAACTGGATTCAAACTATATAAATTCTCAGGCAAAACATACGTCCATGCGGCTGCCCACTCATCAATCTCGAACCTGTCTTCATTCCATGCGGCGTCGAAAAAATCGATCACCAGGTGTTTGACGCTACGCTAGACTGAAAAATCGACGCCTTCATCTGCAATCACTCGGGAATCTTGAGACAAACAAGATGGAAATTCTTGAGTCGTGGGATATTGAAGTTGCAAGAAATCAGAGTCAAGGATTCAAGAACTGGATTCAAACTATAGAAATTCTCAGGCAAAACATACGTCCATGCGGCTGCCCACTCATCAATCTCGAACCTGTCTTCATTCCATGCGGCGTCGGAAAAATCGATCACCAGGTGTTTGACGCTACGCTAGACTGAAAAATTGACGCCTTCATCTGCAATCACTCGGGAATCTTGAGACAAACATGATACCAGATGAAACTTGTTCACATTGATTTCCTCAATTTTGTGCGCGGAGCGAGCCTTATTGAGAACTTGGATCCTTGGAAGGAAGGTTCGCCAAAGACGAAATTGTCCCACATAAACAGAGCAACGTTGCAGAAAACCCAAACTGTAAAGAACACCTCCGACGACACAATGTTGCAGCGGAAAAATGAGAGATCACCAAGGAAAGACCTCCGGCGATGATACCATGTTAACAGAAATAAAGAGTTGCAGACAGAGCATGTATTGAAGAAGAAGAGAGAAAAAGGAATAAGAGAGAGAGAGAAAGTAATGGATTACATTGATACTAAATTGAGCTTTACAACTATGAGAATACAATTTATATAGCCATCATGACTAGCTTGCAGCCTAAGCTATTTAACTAACTAATTTGATAACAACCTAACTAACTATTTCTGAGCTGGAATGATATATTCAACAGAAATTTGCATCCACAAATTGATGCTTTCATTGAGAGTTGAGTCCCACACTCGTAGAAGACTTTCTCATCCAAAGTTTTCTATTTTCTTGTCCATTTGTAGATTTTTCGTACGTTCTTATTTTAGAATTTTTTGTTTGAAAAAATTCTTTGATAAAACGTAAAAGAAAGGTAAAATGGCTAGAAGTTTAGAAACTTCAATGAACGAAAATTCCAATTCCAATGCTTAAGAGATGGGGCCACGGTGATCCATGAGGCTAAACGTGACAATAAGTGGAGCGGCACCACCACTGCAAGGCTCCACCATGGTAGCCACCCGCGGCGAGGTCCATGGTGTCACCACCACGACTCGAGCCATGCTATCCAAGGCTCATGGGACCAAGGCCACGACCCAAGCCAAGTCACTCCAATCCCAACGCCAGCGCAACGCGTTGCCAAGCCGAGCCCTAGCCTCGCACCCATGTGCACCACACGTCGAGCAGCCCACTCCCGTGGCCTAGCCTGCTTCCACCGAGTAGCCCACTCTCGTGGTCCAGCCTACTCCATTTGAGCAGCCCAGTCTGTTCCCGTGGCCTTCCAAGCAGCCCAAATCAATCCAATATTAGTTCAACCATCCCGGCTCTAAATTTTCAGACCGACGATTGAATCGGGAGCATTTTCACCACGTTTTTCTACAGATTTGACTTTTCCTAACTTAAATCTCGCGCCCAAATTCTACCACACTTCCACTGCTCAAAGAGGCGCATTCCTTCCAAGCTATTCCAACCCAAATGGAGAACAACACTTGTCTCAACAAGTCATAAAGTTGACGAGCGCCCTCGCACAACAAAGACCTCGGTGAATTAGCTCTTCCAGCACACCGAGATGTAACATGCCCCAGACGAGGTGTCCCGAAGTAGGACAAGTGCAGACAAAAAACCTTTCCAGCAGCGTCCCGACAAGCAGCCACTTGACTAGCCACAAACCGAGCATTCGGGCAGTTTACACTCCTGATTGGGCCACTGATATAGTGTATACTCCCATCTTAGCGAGCAGAGGAGCGTGCACTCTCTACTAAGCCCATAAGGAGCAACCTTCTAGGCAAAATGTTCATTCACAACTAAGCCCATAAGGAGCATCATCCACCTTACATCGGAGTAGGCAACACGATGGATGGAGAGAAGCAGTCACATAATCCGGCTCAAGTTCAATCGGCAGCCTACGAAGAACTTGCTCATCTGCTAGGAATGCATCACACGCACCATATCTATGGCATAGACGAGCCAAACACATGGAAGAACAGACTAGACCAGCAAGTCACGGCTGGGTGCAGCCGAGAGCTCCGTTACCACAACAAAGGAAAATTCAAGAAGAAGTAGAGAGACTTTTGACCAAGTGTTAACCTCAAAAACTACCAAGCCTACGTGGCGCGCAGGCCGAATAATCTATGAGCTAACTACGTCTTTCGGTGAATGAGGGGTGTGCCAACTCATCGGTCGAGGAGTAAAATTTGTTGATGTTGCGTTGGTTGCGTGGCTGACTTCTACGTCTTACGATTACGACCGAGGAAGGAACACGTCTCGACTTTTTGGGTTCTTGAACCTGAAGACAAAGCTACCATTCTTACAAAGTTCACGAATCGTTGTCGTCGGATTCGGTCACAATGATGGTATTCGTCAGAGTAAACTCACGCCGAATCGACACCAAAGTGTAAGGGCACAAATACTTAAAGGAAATATAAGTCTTAATAGTGAATGTGGTTCGACCGTCTGAATGCCGAATTCTAAATCCCACTTGAGAGTATCAAATCATAATATAACTCGGCATGCAATGCGCCGAGCTCAGTAAGCTGTAACACCTCACTTGGCCGAGAAGGCTAATGAGATGACCTCGACCAATAAAGATTTAAAAATCCTACTCGACCGAGCATTGGATAGGTAACCAACCGTCCTCGCTGCTGTGCTGTTGATGCCAACGGAAGATGCTGTTAGATCAGCTGATTCTGCGGCGACAGAGCTATCTATGCCGACTAAAGATATCACCGGTTGCTTTCACAGTGTTGTTGATGCCAACGGAGGATGTGTCAGCGAAAAGAGAAAATAAAAATCTCAAAGTTGTTGAGAAAGTTTGCACAGGGTAGTTGTGTGTTGAATTGGAGCGGTTTGAACAATGCACAACCTCTTTTATTTATAGCATCAGATACTTCCTAAGTAGAGTTAATCCGAGTAGTTAAACCCTACTCGGATTATAACTTCTTCTTCTAATCAAACACCATCTCGAGTACTCCCACTCGCATCAGGATTTTGGACCTAACCTTTCTATTAGGCCGTATTCAAAATGTATCTCGACCTCCTCATCTCACCGGGACTCCTTATCACAGTAGGATTTCTGTTAAATGCATAATTTCCCACGCCTCTTCCTTATCCAGGCCGCTCATTTTCCCAATGGGCTCGACTAACTCTAATTAAACGACCCATGAACAAGACGACCCATAACAATAAATCCTTTCGGGCTGAGAATGATTCCACACTGAGCCCAAACTAAATATTTTGGGCCCAAACATTGCCCCATCGCTTCTGAGGTATTTGACCTAAATTCCCTGGTTGAGCTCCGACCTTCAAGAAGTGAAACTAATACTCAGAATCCAAGTACTCTATTTCCAAGGCGCATTTATGGAACATGATTGCACGATCTTGATCCTGCTGACCAAAACACCACGTGGCATCCTTTAACACGGCTAATCCCTAATAATGAAGTTTAAAGCGTGCGGTTCCCTGAACTTTCATACCATCATGACCTTGTTGCTAAACACAACCATGCCACCATGATCCACGAACCATTCAACATTGTACAGACGCCAAAATGTCTTTCACCATAAATCTCGCCGCCACATGCAATCGTGCGCCCCCCAAAACACGAAACCCTCAATCTTCTCAACTGGATTTTCTGAATGTTCATAATGATTAGCGAATTCTTCGGTCGATTTTACCCTTCATTTTGAATTTCGAACGATTACCCTTCCTTCCACAATTCTATAAAGACCGAAATTCTCTCATTTGTACTTTACACTTTCAAATTCTCTTAAATTTCTTGCCATCGCTCTCCAGTGAATCCCCTTCTTCTAGATCTTCGTCTTCAAACCCCCAACCCAGAAAACTCCTCTCGTGTCGCACCTTCAACCCACTTACAATGGCCTCCTTCATCTCCAAGCTTTCCAAGGAATGCGACCAATGCTAGAAAATTATTGATCGAAGTTCAATTAAAACCATACGTTTTGAAAGTGACATGAGCACCCCTTATCAAATCCTAGGTCCTCTCTTCAAAGCGGTAGTACCACCAACCATCACTGGACTTCCCAAGGAGCATTGCCTTTCACCCTTGCTGTAAGGGTTTGAATGTTTGAAGTGGGACCTGGCAAGGCCTCAAGGTTCATGGCCTTCGACCACTACAGCATGGGCAGCTTGGGTCGTACGAATGGAAAAACTCTTCGGTGAGGAATGGAAAGCCCTAGGCATCTACGACGCCATTCACCTCTCATCTATGGAAGTCATCCTGGACAAAGGGCTCTGCGAGAAGGGGCCGGTCGAGGAGAAGAGGCTCTGCGAGAAGGGCTCTGCGAGAAGGGAACACGAGGCTTTCCTCTTCTATTGGTACAACAAATTTATCTGTTGTACCAAATCCAATAAATGTTTGGTCGAGAACATGCTAGTGGCCGAAACCCTAGCTCACGATCACACTTTGGCACTCAGCCCGGCCATTCTCACCCATCTCTTACGGTGCTTGGTCGAAACGACCCTAGATAAGGTTGACCCGCACCAGAATGGTCCCCTCTGATCTTCTAACTCTGGCTGCAAGTCTACTTCGCCTTTCTTCGGCCAACAATTGCTGATTTTTCACCCACGGAAGCGCTCGACCCTCAGCTAGCTTCTCAGCCAACACCCCTTCACCAAGCTGAAGAGGTGTTCAGATACTTTTTCGCTCTCGACGATCTTTCTAACGATGAGTTCTTGATCTGTCGTCCTCGAGAATAGCCTTCGTCAATCAGGCTTCCTATATCAGCGTGGGGCGCGGATGAAGATGTTGACCGTCGTCAATCCTGGGGGTTTTTCATGCTTACCTGCGACCTGCCTCTCCGATGTGATGGTTGCCGAGCAGGTTAGGAAGTGTATCATCCCAACTTCCTTGCTCGGCAGCTTGGCTACCTCTAAGGTTGCCCGATCCCCTTTCTCTCCTCACAATCCATCCTAAGCCGCGGACGCAAACCTGGTTCTTCAGAGAAGGAATGCAAGGACGCCAAAAAGGAGTTCCAGGAGTGATGCCAAAAATTCCACCTTCGACAGGTCACTCAAGAATCTCTTAGCACTGATACCTTCAGCGATTGGTGGGAAGAATACACTCATAGCTTATTCAGCGCACAGGTCGAAAGTGTCATTAACAAGATACTTTTTCACTGTCGACGATCTTTCTAACGACGAATTCTTGATCTGTCGTCGTCGAAAATACCCTTCGTCAATCAGGCTTCCTATATCAGCGTGGGGCGCGGATGAAGATGTTGACCTTCGTCAATCCTGGGGGTCTTTCGTGCTTACCCGCGACCTGCCTCTCGGCTATGATGGTCGTCGAGCGGGTTGGGAAGTGTATCATTCCAACTTCCTCGCTCGGCAGCTTGGCTACCTCCAAGGTTGCCCGGTCCTCCTTCTCTCCTCATGATCCGTCCTGAGCCACGGAAACAAACCTAGTTCTTTAGAGAAGGAATGCAAGGATGCCAGAAAGGAGTTCCAGGAGTGATGCCAAAAATTTCGACTTCGACCGGTCACTTCAGAATCTCTTAGCATCGATACCTTCAACGATTGGTGGGAAGAATACACTCATAACTTCTTCAGCGCACTGGTCGAAGGTGTCATTAACAAGATATT